>CM076580.1:1558652024-1558931796 GCA_034641835.2 Pinus albicaulis | reverse complement strand
GTTTGGACAAATAAAAATCCATGAGAGAGCAGAAACGCACATGAATAACACACAATAATATTTATTTTCTATATTGCAATAATTAGATACATCAAATATATAGGTGAACTCATACTAATCTTAGAGAGAGAAGTTGAGAGATTCTCTCAACTTCCTCAACAAACCCAATCTAAGATATGCTAAAGTAAGCATAATCCTAACTAATTCTAATACCCTCCCTTAATGCTTACTTTACAAAACATATAATAATTAATCACAATTACAACACTTTGAACTTTCGTCTCTTTGTCTAATCTGGTCTTCATTAACACATGTACCCACTCTGAGATCTCATAGAAAACGCTCTTTTCTCCACCATTTTCGAGCTACAATTCAACCCATTTAAAATACATTTGTTTCTGACCAGCAATAATGAACTTTGTAAGATCAACAGTATTGAAAACTCGGCTCGTCGGGGCTTCCGCGATAGAGCTGACAAGTGATGAACCATCCTATGGACCAATCACCATCTGTCGGATATTTCGCTTTCGGCTATCCATCAGTGGCTAGGCAAATGGTCTGAATACTGAATGTGTTCAAGAGCTAATCTAACAACTTGACCTGCTTGTAACCTGTAACTGATGCTCCTTGGCCCGTAGCACAACAAGATCAGCAGATAACAAATTCACACAATTAAATTAGCCAATTGTTCTCTCGTCCCTGTAGGACATCAAGAACGACTAATTTAAATAATGCTAATTTGTTCAATAATTGGTTCTCTTCTACATAAATCTCATAGCAATAAATATAAGGCACTCCACACTATATTTCACACACTTGCAAATCACAAAACATGCTTTAGAACAGTTTAAGAGATGGATCAGGAGGTTCATCCTCACTTGAAGAATCTTCAAATATTGCATCGGGTGAATCGTCTGAAAATGTTGCATAGGCTGATTTTTTCAATTGTCCATTTAAAAGATCTCGAGCTCGAATTTTGCAATTGAATGTTGTATGTCCATATTTATGACAATAGAAACATTCAGTCTTACTTTTATTCACCCTTCCTTTGGAATATAGTGCAAGTTCATTATGTGAACTAGCCTCTGGGCCACCTATCCTCTTTTCTTCTGCCATAAGAGCTGCTATTATTTCATCAAGTGATTGATGTGGCATTTGACTTAAAGTAAATATGACATTATCAAATTTTGAAGACAAGCTATTTAATAAGATTGCCTTTGCATCATCATCATCTACTTTAGACTTAATTTCTGACAACTGTCTCATCAAAGCTCTTAACTCATTTATGTGTGTTGACAATGATGTCTCACTATCCATTTGGAGTTTAAACAATTG
The DNA here is from genome assembly GCA_034641835.2 of Pinus albicaulis. Classification (NCBI taxonomy): domain Eukaryota; kingdom Viridiplantae; phylum Streptophyta; class Pinopsida; order Pinales; family Pinaceae; genus Pinus; species Pinus albicaulis. The sequence continues at coordinate 1,558,930,461 of CM076580.1, read as the reverse complement.
TAGCTTTAAGAAAAACTTTGCATTTACAGCCTGTGCCCCAAATACCTTATTCATTTCTTCCCATATTGCTGCAGAAGATTTCTTTAAGTCAATAAGATGTAGCTGAGAATCTGCAAGTGATAGTCCAAGGATTGAATTGGCTCTTTCCTCTCTTTTTTCCCATGCCATTAATTGTTGAGCATCTGTAGGTGATTTTTCTGAGCCTTCTACAATACTCCATAAATTTCTACTCATCATTTGCAACTGAACTTTTACCTTCCAAGTGTAGAAATTAAAGCCATTAAACTTTTCTAATACAATAGGCTGCTCCATGTTAAAAAGAAAAGAAGCTGATTTTCAAACTCTGCAAATCTAAAATAGGTTGCAATGAAACTGAATGAAAAAATAATTATTCGACGCAAACCAATCCGGCAGAAATCGGCAAACACCAGCTCCAGAAGTTACCTAAAACCCTCTTTCAGCTGTATCGTCACAGGATCTGCATCTGACAGTGGCATTCACGGGCGGATGTTGAAATGTCAGCGTTCATTCATGCAGAAATGTCAGCGTTCAAATCTTGCTCTACAGTTCAAGTTCACATCCCCTAAACAGTTCTCATCGGGTCAAACTAGAGACCTCAAAATCATTTGCGAGTACTTGGGCTTTCAAATGTACCAAGTCATTACCCCGTTTTCAGCAGTCTCGGCGAGGTGACCAGCATATAGGCATGATGCTTCCCACAGCAAACCGAGAGGACCTCCTCTGGCAAGCTTCCAAAATGGTCTGCTAGAGCCGTAAAATCTTGCTAATCGTTACAGTACGTTCGGCCTGGAAGACTGACCGAATTGTGTGGCCAAATCACTTGACCTACAGCGCTGGATCAACGACTGCGATCATTTGATGGAAAGCTCTTTCTAATTATCTTTACGGTCTGCCCCTTCGCTGCACCATATCTCGGATGAATCAAGCATTGGTGGCTCTTCAAGGAGTCAGATGATGAGTGGATCGAAAAACGCTTTTAAATGCGAGTCATCGCCTAACTAGGGCAGGTATGCAAACGAAACTTAGTCTTAATCTATCGATTGCAGCTCATGCTTTGTACATACAGCGGACGACCTATTCAATCAAATATGAAAATGCTACTCTCCACGACGAATCAAAGGATTGCTCACTGGAAATACCAAAATAAGAATTGGAGAGAACGATACACACAAAATATTATTTTCTATATCTTCAATAATCAGATACATCAAATATATAATTAAACTAATTCTAATTTTAGAGAGAGAAGTTGAGAGATTCTCTCAACTTCCTCAACAAACCCAATCCAATATATACTAAAGTAAGCATAATCCTAACTAATTCTAATATGGGTACTCACCACTACGGTGGGACACCTACTGTTGACAAATTATAATGAGATAAAGCAAAATTTTGAGTCTGCGGGGTGGGGGATATGTAGTTCATTTCCCCTCCTTCATTCTTTTGCATTATGATCATATTGTTTAATTCGTTAATATGAAACCCTGGTTTCATTTTCCTCGTGCAATTGTCTCCTGGGAGAATTGAGAGCGGTTATGCTTTTATAAAATTACGAAATATCAATAATGCCCAACATGGGCCTTGAACCCACAATTGGAAGGTTAACAAACTTGCACCTTCGGAGTGGTTGCAAGCTCTAGAAATCTTCTGACTAACCTTGGCTAAAAATGCAAATTTCCAAGAAATTCCGTAGGGAGGCCATCACAGCACTTTCCCTGCCATAACCATGACATTTTGCATCATACAAAATCGATCCTTCATCAGGAATTCTGGAGGATAACGCAAATCATCCATTCCAAGTTCTGAGTCTTTCGAATTCTATAGCTGGGTTGTTAATCTATTTTTACCTTTTTACTAATGTGGCTCAGCCCCAGCAAGATGCAATAGAGACCTTTATGATATGAGTATTACGGGCGCATCTGAAGCAGCGGCCATAGAGAAACTCCAGGTGGGTTTTGCTTTGTTTGTGGTGGTTTTGAATCTTTATGAATGATGATGGATGGTAATAATATATTTGTGATCTTCAACTTCCACAGCAAGACGTGTATGAAGTAATGTTTCAGATATACTATGTACATTTCTAATGGAGTTATACTTGAAACATACTAATTGTAATAGGACTATTTACTTGGATATGTTATTTTGCATTTATTCTGTGTATTTTTCCACGTCTAATCTAAATTCAATGCATAAGAAAAATTTTATTTTTGTATTTTACAATATGTTGAGTCGTTGCCAGTTTGATTCACAAGTTTTTTGCCTACTCTCAAGTCATGTTTGAATCTTCGGCCAAAACGAGTCTTGCGTCAAGTCAATTCAAGTTTTTCTGGATTCTTGAGTCATGTTTGACTCTTCAGCCAAAATGAGTCTTCTGCTGGGTTGATTCTGGTGACATTGATATATCTCAATAGAAACGTTTCATTTCATGTGTTTGAGACATCTTATAACTGCTTTGGGGGTGTTTCAGTAGTTTAAGGTTGTTATTTCCAATCTTTAGTCGCTACATTTCTGCCAAATTACTACCAATGCAATGTAAAAAATAAAAAATAAAAAAATAAAATAAAATGGACTAGTTCTTCAAGTTGGATGACTATCCATGCGAAGTGTTGGTACATTTATTATTGCACGATAAGATCCAAATGCTGCCAATTATTGCAGAAAATAATGTAAATAATTGATGATCAATACAAATGATTTATGGAATGTAAATGACAATTGAAACTCTAAAGGACCCAAATTAAAATATTGAGAAATAGGTTTCACAAGCTATTACAATCATGTAAGATTCATGAATATTATTTTCATATTTGTTCACATCCTAGTGTTTAATTATGATTCACTTCACAAAAAAGAAAGAAATATATTCTTTAACTTAGTGTTTAATTATGATTCATCAAGTCTCTAAATGTGCTCCACTTAATATTACAAGTCCATGGACACAATTTCTCACTTTTCAGAGTTCATTTTTACTTCACTTATCAATCTCTAGTTGCCTTTTACATAGAGCATTTACTTCTTAGAACTTAAGAAAACACTCAAGATCTTAGCGTAGTGTCCATTTATAAAATGCCAATATAATTTGTAAATGGACAAATAGATACACTTGTGATACTCCCATTCGAACTAGCTCCACTTTTCAAGACTTCTATATACAAGATTTAATATAATATTTTAAATATTTAATATTTCTCAAACAATCGTCGTGTCATTTGATAATTGGAGTCTACAAGCATAAAATAATTTAGGTCCAAAAGACGCGAGGTCCTTGAATATAGGAACTGAACGACCTAGTCATAAATAAAAATCCCCATCACATAACATAAATTCTCTATAATACCATACAAAGTACTCATAAGATGTAGTGGGACAAGTATAGCCCAGGATTTGCTACCAGAGAGGATGCAAAGACTATACGTCGTGACTATCCCTCACTTTTCGAGCATCTGTCATGACCATTTTGACTTAGATAACTACCTATACTAAGACTCTATTTGGTAGTTCCATGTTATTTTATGAACACTATGTAATATTGTTGCATTTAGTTGGACATATGAAACTACTTATATAAACCAATAGATATATTAGGTATCGCTGATTAAAATATTATTGTATGACTTATTTGATTGTACGACTTAACTGATGTACGATGTTTATCTAATGTGTGACTTCTCAGAGTTATTGATGCTTGACATATGACTTACAGAGATATGATTTATCTATTGAATGAATTATCAAAATTTTGGTTTAGCTAATGTAAGATTAATTCTAGTATGTCTTATGAAGCACAAATTGGGACATGGATGTTGAACTTCATAACATGAGGATTAAAATCACTTATATATATAGATATATGTTTTGGTTGTTATGTATATACATGAATGAGAACTAACCTGCATATTGCAAGGAAATATATGATAACCAAGATATATACCCCTGATGGGAAATGTTGACATATTCGACGAGGAATGGTATGATGTACATTGTTCTATTACATTTTGTATCTACTTGATATGCATTATTATGATATGGGTAAAGTGTAATTGATAGAAGTGATAAGACTACCTGACTGGATTATTCGATGACAAGTATCTAACCAGCTTCGTAGTGTGGTCCATATTAGGGTGTTGACCCTAGTTTTGAGGAGGGGTGGAGGTATTTCCCATCGTGTAACCTCCAAGCCTAGAATCGTGGGAGGGCAGTGACGGGCATGCTCCCCTAGACATGTGATGACGATTGCCAGTTGCCTGCTAGGGAAGTTAGGTCGATATAGTCGACGCTTCCGCCATATTGGTTTTATCAGTGGTTAGATCGGTATAGTCGATGCCATTGTATATTGCAACAAAGGACAGATTGGATGGGGGCAGAAGTCGGTTAAGAAGAATAGGAGGTTATAATTTAGATTGGAGACTCTTAATGGAAGTGGTATCAATGCTTGACTTAATTTGACTACTATATCTATCTCTATTTTGTTATGTCTTATTTTCAAAATCATTGTATCATTTTCACTCCAACTTCGGGATGAAGTTTTCTGAAGGAGGGGTGTATGTAATGCCCCACTTGATCCCATAAGGAAAATTTGCATTAGCTTTTAATTAATCTGTGAATAATGACTTATAATCTTTGAGTAATATCTACACTCGTGAAATTGTAATTTTATTTTATTTTTACGAGTATGACCTTTATTAATTATTTCATTTCTAATATGTCTTCTCAAATCAAAACTTAAATGAGGTATGGTCTTCCCTCATTTAATTCTAGAATCAAATATCTAGATTTTGTACATCCAATATGTCATCTCAATTTAACTTGTAGATAAGATATGGCCTTCCCTCATTTAATTCTAAAATCAAATGTCTAGATTTTGTACATCCAATATGTCATCTCAATTTAACTTGTAGATAAGGTATGACCTTCCCTCATTTAATTCTAAAATCAAATGTGTAGATTTTTTACATCCAATATGTCATCTCAATTTACATTTTGGTGTTCTCCCATTTATTTTTTAATAAAATATCTATATATGGTAGGAAAGTCAATGTTAATAAATGAGAAGGATGGGGGGGTAGTCATGAAATTAATGGAAAGTAGTTGAAGTGGATGAGAGGAAAAGATATAAAAGGGAAGGAGGATGAGAGGAAGGGGGAGGATTTTGGTCGTGTTTGGCCTTGTGGAGGATTTTGGTCTTGTTTGGCCTTGTGGGGGATTTTGGTCTTGTTTGGCCTTGCGGAGGATTTTGGTCTTGTTGTGGCATTGATAGGATTCTTGGTCTTGTTTGTCATTGAGGAGGATTCTCGGTCTTGTTTGGAGTTGCAGGGTGTTGATTCCCACTCGCACACACTACAGCTGGTTGGACTTGGGCTCGGAGGGCTAAGGAGCCTGTGGAGGTTCCCGGGGCTAGGAATTCATTCCTAGTTGGTTGGGAGGTAAATCTAGTTGGGTAGCCCAGCAGGAACGTCTCAACAAAAGTCAGGTGTGTCTCAACCAAGCGAGTAATACAAGTATTCTTCGATTGCTAATTACTTATATAAATTGCTGGAAAAAGAAAAGAAAAGAATTTGTTTAATATGTTGTAATTTTACTTGTATATTTTCATCAATAAATGTTGAAGATAGAAATATTTTATTTTACTTTTCAGTGTGTTTAGTCAAATGATAAATTATAGGTTTGGTTTAGTTAAAATATCTGGGATTGGGTCTCGCACTCATCCATTATTAATAAAAATCAAAGTCGGCAATCCCTTAAATTCATTTCACATATATTGTTAGGTCCCTATATTACTAGTATAGTCCCTTATTGTTGTTAGTGTAACCCCCTTATTGTTATTATTGTACCCTTGTAACCCCCATATTGTTATTATTGTGCCCTTAAATTATTATTGTTAGGTCGGCTAGGATTACAATGTGGCCCCACTAGGATTACATTATGGCCCCATGGACTCCTATATATAGAAAGGAGGTTTTGTAAATTGTATCATCCAAGAATTGTTCATTTATGTAATGTATTGGAGGTTGCCCCCTCGAAGTGGCTTATTTCTAAGGCGTTCATATCTCTTTTCTTCTATTTTGGAGCTGGTTACACAACATTTGGTATCAGAGCTTGGGATTCTAGGGTTTCGCTGCTCCAAACAGGTCATCGTGGCATTTTCCTTATAAATTTTTTTCTATGAAGTTTCAGAAGCGGAAATGTTTTGGGTGCGAAGCAGAAATCCTAAGGAAGATTGTCTAAACATTTCAGAGCTTTTTTCGCAATATTTTTGGAGATATCATCTGTGATTAGGGATTGCAGGGATTTTAGGAGGCTCCTAAACTTAGCTTAAACAAGTCATCGCGGAATTTTCGCTATAACATTTTCTACGAAGGTTCAGAATGCTGAAACTATTACAACGTGAAAGATGAAATGGAGAAACATTGTCAAAAAATTTCAAATTTTATTTCCTGATATTTCGGAGCATTGTGTAATTACGTAGGTTAGGAATTTTGGGCTAAAATTTCATCTCAAAGAGGTGATCGTGGGAAAATATTCATAAATCTCTCTCTGAGCATAGGATTGGAGTTTCGTAAAAATTGGTTGCAAGTACATAGAATGTAGTTTATTGGCTATCAATTTCAGAGCCAAAGGACGAAACAGTGACACGTGGCAAGTCGTACAAGTTCGCTCTATTGAACCAATCCATAATTAGGTAATCGTAAGAGATTGGGCATGACTTTGTCTTCAAGAATCAAATCGAGTCCCCACACAGCGCGCATTAGAAGAGGATTCGAGAGGGCTACCTCAATTTCCAAGTTTCGAATATTGAAGATCCAAAATCAAAAGATAACTCAATTTCAATATCGCGCTCCTCAAAAGCAAGTAAAAGGTGTGTATTTTTTTCCGAATTGCATAAGTCTTGTTTGAAGAATCAAGTTGAATTGATTCCAAGGGCATATTGTAGAATAGATATCAATATTGGATTCTAAAATGGCCCCTAAAAAGAATTCAACACCCATTAAGCCTTTAGAAGTCTCTACTATGACTCATGAAGACGAAGAATGGCAACATGACATATCAAAATTACAAGAGCAAGTGCAACAAATTTCGCTCTCGCAAAGAACAACAAAAAATGAAATGGAAGTTTTGAAGAAAGGCGTGGAAACTAAGATGGATGGTTTGAAGAAAAGCGTGGAAGCTAAGATGAATGGTTTGGAAGCTAAGATGGATGGCATGGAAGTGGGCATGGAAGCTAAGATGGATGACATGGAAGCTAAGATCGATGAAAAAATGAAAGACAACATGGAAAACATGAAGAAGGATCTAAAAGTAGACATCGAAGGTTTGGAAAATTTGATACAAGAAATGTTTCCTAATGGTGAAAAGATAGTAGAGGAAACCCATGATGAGAACAAAATAAATGTTAATTGTGATTTCATAAACTCTACTGTTGGAGGGAAGAACCACCATATTCCAAAAATGGATATGAGGAAGTTTGATGGAAAGGATCCTGTAACATGGATACTACAGATGGAGCGATATTTTGATCTCAATAATGTGCAAAACACACAAAAGGTACGCATTGCAACTTTACATTTAGAACAAAATACATTTGTATGGTATCGATGGCTTTGCTCCAGTAAAAAAATTGTCACTTGGTCAATTTTTACGGAGGAAATGATAGCACATTATGAGGATACAAAGAGCAACACCTTCTTTAGCCAATTGATAGATCTCAAACAAAAGGGTTTAGTGGGGCAGCACATTGAGGACTTCCAAAAATTGAATATAAGGGTAACTGATATTCCAGAGGAACACAGGATTGATCTCTTCATAGGCACTTTAAAGGATAACATCCAACATGAAGTTCACATTTTGGAACCTGATTCATTGGAGAAGGCATTCAGGTTGGCAAGAAAAATTAAATGTAAAATTATGGCGACAAGGAAGCCTACCACTCACTTCTATAAAGAGGGAAGTGTTGCTACTCCTAGATTTCCACAACCTACAAGGTTGACACCACAATAGTTGGAAGAAAAAAGAGCAAAAGGGCTTTGCTATAGTTGTGATAGAAAATACACTAAAGGTCATAAGTGTGCTGAGAAGAAATTATTTTACATAGATTGTGAAGAGGAAGAAGAAAATGAACAAGAAGAGGATATACACCAGGAACCAACCCTAGAAGAGGAAGAAATGAGTCTGACCATATCGTGCAATGCATTGACAGGAATTACCACTCCTCAAACTCTCAATATAGAAGGACATATCAAGAAGAAAAAGGTAATAGTGTTGATTGATTTAGGTAGTACCCATAATTTTATTCATTGTAAGGTAGCCAAGGAATTGAATTGTTTCCTATACCCGGCACCAGAATGTCAAGTGATGGTTGCAAATGGAGGAACTATAAATTGCTCTAGAAAATGCCATAATATCAAGCTAACCATGGGGGAATATGTATTGACTAGTCCAATGCTTTCCATTCCTATAGGAGGTGTTGATGTTGTACTAGGAGTACAATGGTTACAATCTTTGGGGACGGTAGCTTTTAATTTTCAAGAACTTTTCTTGAAATTTTTTTCAGAAGGAAAGGAAGTCGAATTACGAGGTATTGTAGGGAAGCCAGGAAAGATAATAAGCTCTAATTTCATGAAAAAGCTTCTAAAGAAATAAAAATGAGGCGTAATTGCACAATTATGCTTACTAGAAGTTCCAACATCAAAATCATCTATTTCTGCAGATCTCCAACAAGTCTTGGACAATCATTCCAAGGTGTTTGAAACTCCCAAAGGACTCCCACCTATTCGTGATCATGATCATGCTATTCATTTGATTCCAGGAAGTGTTCCTCCAAACATCGGGCCTTATAGATATCCTTACTTCCAAAAGAGTGAAATTGAATGTATGATTGCAGAAATGTTAGAGGCGGGTATAATTCAACCTAGTCAAAGTTCTTTCTCTGCTCCTGTAGTATTGGTACACAAGAAGGATGGATCATGGCGATTGTGTCCGGATTATAGGGAGCTCAATAAGCTCACCATTAAAAATAAATTTCCCATTCTTGTGATTGATGAATTATTGGATGAATTACATGGAGCAATTTATTTTACCAAGTTGGATCTTCGTTCAGGATATCATCAAATTAGAATGAGGACTGAAGATATTCCAAAAACAACATTTCGAACTCATGAGGGTCATTATGAATTTTTGGTCATGCCTTTTGGCCTTACCAATGCACCTTCTACATTTCAAGGGTTGATGAATTCCATTTTCAAACCTTTCCTTAGAAAATTTGTGCTAGTATTTTTTGATGATGTGCTAATCTACAACAGGTCTTGGAAGGATCATGTTCAACATGTTGACAGGGTGCTCAAACTATTGCAGGAGAAACAATTATATGCAAAAACATCCAAATGTTTCTTTGGAGTACAAGAGGTGGAATATCTGGGTCATATTGTATCTCACGAGGGTGTTAAAGTAGACCCTAACAAAATTAAAGCCATTAAGGAATGGAAAGTCCCCACAACAATAAAGAAGTTGCGAGGATTTCTCGGGTTAACAGGGTATTATCGCAAGTTTGTTAAGAATTATGGGAGAATAGCAGCACCTCTAACAACATTATTGAAGAAAGATGCATTTTCATGGACTCCTGAAGCAACTAAGGCCTTGAACATCTTAAAGAGGCAATGTGCCTAGCACCGGTCTTAGTTACGCCAGACTTCACAAAAACCTTTATTGTGGAATGTGATGCCTCGGGAAATGGAATTAGTGTTGTTTTAATGCAAGAAGGAAGACCCATTGCTTTTGAAACTCATCCAATCAAAGGAAAGTATGTACAGAAACCTATTTATGAGAAGTAAATGTTAGAAATACTGCATGCACTAAAGAAATGGAAAACTTACCTAATGGGAAGACACTTCAAGGTAAAAATTGATCATGATAGTCTTGAATATTGTTTGGAACAAAGACTATCTTCAGAAGAGCAACAAAAATGGGTCACAAAGATGTTGGGTTATGACTTTGAAATAATATACAAAAAGGGAAGCTAAATGTTGTTGCAGATGCACTCTCAAGAAATAATGAAGAGGTGGAAGCATTGCTTTGTGCCATTTCTGTTATCCAACCAGATTGGATAACCGAAGCAAGAGATGAATGGAAGAAGGACCAAGACGTGTGGACACTCATTCAAAAGTTGCAGCAAGATCCTAGTACATCTGATACATTTAGTTGGAAAAATGATTCCTTATGGTACAAAGATCACTTATATCTTTGTAAGAATTCCCAACTAAAACAAAAGATTCTTTTGGAATTGCACACTTTTCCTTTAGGAGGACACTCAAGATTTTTAAAAACTTACCACAGGGTGAAGAAAGAATTTTTTTGGGATGGCCTTAAATCTGATATTCAAAAGTTTGTGGCGGAATGTTTTGTTTTCCAGCAGAATAAAGTGGAGACAATTAAGACCCCGGGACTTCTACAACCTTTATCCATTCCAAGTCAACGTTGGGAGGAGATTTCAATGGATTTTATCACAGGTTTACCTAAGTCCGAAGGAAAGAGTGTCATCATGGTGGTAGTTGATAGACTTACCAAGTATGCACACTTTTGTGCATTATCTGATCCATTTAAAGCAAGTACAGTTGCTACTACATTTATGGACAGAATTCAGAAGCTACATGGAAGCCCAAGGTTTATTGTGAGCGACAGAGATCCCATTTTTACTGGAAATTTTTGGACGGAGTTATTTTCTTGTTTGGGTACTCAATTAGCTCATAGCTCATCTTATCATCCTCAATCTGATGGTCAAACTGAGATAGTAAATAAATTTTTGGAATGATATCTTCGTTGTTTTGTATCTGATAAACAAACACAATGGGTCAAGTGGTTACCTCTCGCTGAATGGTGGTATAACACTTCCTTCCATACTGCAGCAAAAATGACCCCATTTATGGCTCTTTATGGATATCATCCACCATCCATCACATCATCTTTAAGGGAAAATTCGAAGGTTCAAGCAGTGGAAGATCACATCGAGCATCAGCAAGAAGTTCTCCAACTCTTAAAGGATAACCTGAATTTGGCACAAAATCGAACGAAACAACAGGCAGATCAACATCGTAGCAAGAGAAGTTTTGATGTAGGAGATTGGGTATTTTTACGGCTACAACCATACAAACAAATGTCCCTCAAGCAAGCAAAGAAGGATAATAAATTATCGCCAAAGTACTATGGTCCTTACAAGGTGTTGCAAAAGATTGGTACTATAGCATACAAATTGGAGCTTCCTGCTTCTTCGCGAGTACATCCAGTTTTCCATGTTTCATTCTTAAAGAAGGTTATAGGTGAAAATCTTCCAGTTCAAACAGTATTGCCAGAACTTGATGGGGAAGGGAAAATCATATTGGAACCTGAAGCAGTCATGGAAAAAAGAACTCGACAACTACGGAATCGATCAATTTGAGAGTATCTCATCAAGTGGAAGAACTTACCCACTGAAGATTCTACATGGGAGGATGAGAATTTTATACAGAAGCACCCGGAGCTACTCAAGTGTTGAGGACAACACTTTTTTGAAGGAGAGGGGCATCTTAGGTCCCTATATCACTAGTATAGCCCCTTATTATTGTTAGTGTAAACCCCTTATTGTTATTATTGTACCCTTGTAACCCCCATTTTGTTATTATTGTGCCCTTAAATTATTATTGTTAGGTCGGCTAGGATTACATTGTGCCCCACTAGGATTACATTATGGCCCCATGGACTCCTATATATAGAAAGGAGGTTTTGTAAATTGTATCATCCAAGAATTGTTCATTCATGTAATGTATTGGAGGTTGCCCCTCAAAGTGGCTTATTTCTAAGGCGTTGATATCTCTTTTCTTCTCTTTTTGGAGCTGGTTTCATAACACTGTCAACTTATTAACAGACAAGTGTTACATATTAGCTAGTACTTGCAACTTTGTTTAAATAAAGTTAAATTGGAGTCTGGATTGTTGAAACGTTGTGAGTTAATTTAATTAAAGTCTTAAAAAAAAATAGATACAAAATTGAAAATGTTGTGTTAAAGTGGAACTTTAATTTTTTGTAGTGTTTTCTTCAAATTGTTATGGAGAAACTTAGTTTCAAGTGAATCAGATATCAATTCCGAGAAATTTTTTTTGCACAACTATTGTCTCCTTAAATGTTCATGGGCATTGTACATGATTGATATAGAGATGAATGCATTTTTTCCTCTGGAAGTGAAGGTAGGGAGCAAACGTTTCTTGTTATCTCTCAAATGATGTCTTGTTTAAAACATGACTTCTTTCTTTTGTAGAGAAAAATGGAGTTGTGATGATCAATGCCTTTTCATACTTAGAAATTACTATCAAGATTAGCTATGCTTCCTTTCTACTATGGCATGCTGGCCCTAATTAAGGAAAATATTTAATCTTATGTTATACTAAATTGGTTTTAACATGTAGAAGATTAGTATAAATGATATGACATAAAATTGGCTCATGGCTACTGGTTGGGATTTAAAATTGTACCATTGTTAAGAAATGGAGAAAATGTGTATTATTCATCAATAGTTTCGATAACATCGATGTGGTAGCATAAGTGCTACATTTAGCCAATTAGAAAGGTTTTTTCTAATGCCGCCTTTTTATTACTTGTGATTGAAGAAATTTCACAAGAGGCTAAAGAATTGGAGAAGTAAAAAAAATGTGAAGCATCCATATTGCAGATTTCTTGCTTCAAAATATATTAAATGGTATTTCCCAAAGGCTACAAGAATGTATTCCATATGTGTCCATATCACTACAAGTGGTATGCTGACACAAAAAAGAGGAAAAATTTCCTAATGACTACAAGAATGTGCCCCATATATGGCTACATCCCTATAAGTGTATGCTGACATAAAAAAGAAGAAAAATTACTTTCTGTATATGAATCCATAGAAAATTATATTTATTTTCTCCATGGACTTGTCCACAAAGTGTCTCTAATGCAATTCCCATCCCCATCTAAGTTGATCTTTGTACCAAAATCTAAGACCTGTAATATTTAATTTATTTTAAATATAGCTAAATTAAAAGAGATCACTTTAAGGAAACCTTAAAGAAAATAATTTTCATATAAGAAATCCAGTTAAAATTTAAACACTATTATAATACTAACATTAGTAATTCCACAACCATAACTCACATCATCTGTGATCAATAATTCTGAATTTTATTGATTGATCGTAAGGTGGAAAATAACAATTAAATGAAAAATACAACTAAAACGTGATATTAAGAGGGATAGATGGGTATTGAATTTGACCTACAAATGCATCTAACTTCATGTACTCGATAGATCAGTTGAGAAAGCTTTTGGATCTCAAGGATACAACTCAGTGTGTCCAAAGAAAATCCATTGCATTTCTCTTGCTATTTTTGTTTCATTTCCTCATAAATTTGTCTCCCTTGATGATTACGTTTTGTTTCATGACAATAAGATCAAGTATCTAACAAATAACAACACAGTGCAAATAATATTAGTAGATTTTCCATATTTATACCATATTTTTTTTTAACCATGGTAATTCTGATAAATATATGTATAAAACACCCTAATAAGCCATTCAGGGTAATAAAATTCCATCAAAGCTATTAAATATTACCTATTATTAGGTCATTCACCTAAGCACAAAAATTATTGAATTTGACCTGCAAAGGTATCTAACTTCATGTACTAGATACATCCGCTGAGACTTCTTTTGACTCTCAAGCAAATTTGGATAAAAAGTCACTTTTTTAATTCTTCCACATGCAACTTTGTGTGTCCCAAGGAAATCCTCTAAGTTTCTCATGTTATTTTTGGTTCATTTCCTCAAAAATGTGTTTCCCTTGATGAATAAGTTGTGTGTTATGACAAGAAGATCAATTATGTGACAACTAACAACACAATATGTATGATATTTATATATTTGCCATATTTATACCATATTTTGATTTTATCATAGTAATTATGATAAACCTGTGAAGAAAAAATCATACACAGGATAATAAACTTCCATTAGAATTGTTTATTAATATGTTATTCACCTAAGCACAAGAATTATAACTGTTGTCGAGGACATATATCATGCAAACCAGTCATGAAGAATACTGAAATGAAGTTTCCTATGAGAAAATATGAACAATTCAAATTCTACCAATTAAATAACTCACAAATGGATGAAAATGTAATTTTAGTATACAAAAATCAAACCATACCTTTTAGAAAAAGGAACAACATAATTAAGAAGCATGGTACCATCATGTAGTAGCATAATCCTGCAAACTACAAAGTTGTATATTCAAACACATCTAACATATTACCTCAAGTGAAGCATTAAATTTAGACATGTTTGATCTAAAATAAAATTCTTTACAAAAAAGAATTCAATTATGAATTATCAATAAAAAAATAAGTCTACAAAGCCATACACTAAAAAAGATTATTGTAGGAGTGTAATTGAAGCCAACACTTTTTTTTTCCCAAGGAAAAAGCATAATTTTCATTATATGTGAAAATTACATGATGTAGATACATATGCATATGCATTCTTTGTGACCATAGTCACACCATATTGTTCCATAAAAAATCACCCAAGGGGTGTACAGATATAACAGTCAGAATATATCCAATAAATACAATAATTTAAAACCGGTCATATTGTTCCATCAAAATCTGTCAAAATTGTGCTTGTATCCCTTTGTCAGATGTTTGGTTGATTTGTGGAAGGGCGATGATAATAGCTATAGTCCTGCAGGTCCCTCTTTTCTTCTATGTGCCATAGCCCCCAATGCTGGACCATTGCCTCCTTGGATAAACTATCAGAAATGTTGTTGCGCTCCCTGTAAATATGAGAATAGGAAATGGATAAAAATTGTGCCTTTAGAAGGAAAATATCCTCCAATATACTCTGAAGTCCGTGCACGTGAAATGTAGTTGTTTTATTGAACGAATTGATGATGAATTTAGAATCTCCAAATATTTGTAAATGATGACAATCATGCTCTAATGCAAACTGAAGAAGATGACGTAGAGTGATGAGCTCTGCAAATTTGTTAGTGCCCTCTCCTAATCCCATATTTATTTTGAAGGAGTGTTGAAGGTTGAGGTGGAGGATAGCACCTCCTCCACACCTCTGGGGTTATGCCGAGCCATCAAAGTATGCCCAAGGCTGATCAAAGTTTATGACTTCGGGGATAATGGTTTAAGGCGGGTGTTGGGGATCATCTTCGGGGATGATTTTGTAGGAAGATATAATGAGAGATGTGATAGAGTGAAAATTGGGAGGTTGGTCCTGAAATATAGAATAGTTCCTGGCTAACCAGATCCCCCAACTGATAAGAAGAGGTAGATTTTGTGCTTTATGAGGGGAGGCTGATTTCCACCAGCTTTTCCATGCCCCCAATATATTTAGACCAATCCACTGAGTATTGATATGCATCTCAGATAGTATTGTTGTCCATAATGCCCGAGAGGTGTGACAACTGAGAAAAATATGATCACTTGTGTCTGTGTCCTGTCGACAGAGGGTGCACCAAGAGGGGCCCTATATGGTCCTTTTGTGAATATTATCCATGGTGGGAGCTATGTTTGTTAGAATGCACCACATAAAAATCCTGGTGCAAGGCGGGGCTTTGAGTTTCTATAAGCATCTCCACCACCAAGTAAACAGTTGTGGGGAGTGGTCCAAGTAAATATGTAAGTAGCTATATTTGGGAGAGTATTACCCGGACTTGGAAAGTGCCCAAATTAATTCATCATCCCCTGGGCAGATGCGAATGTGGCCTTCAGATAATGTTGTAGTGTAAGTCTACCATATTTAATGCATAGGGGCAGGGAGGCCAAGGTGGTCTGCTGATTTCCAACCCTGCAGAAAGAGTGTCAAGGACTGTGGATTAGCTATATGTGATATGAAATGTATGCCACAACATGATAAATGATTGATAATTTTTCGGGGGAGTGTATGAGCATTCCCACTCCTAGACCATGTGTCAATTCCGATGCAAGCTTGATTGCCACATCTAATGCTCCAGGTCAGACCATTCTGAATGTATGACAGAGAGGCTAGGACAACCTTCCAAATTGTTGATATATTTCGGTGGCTCCAAGGGGGAAGTCTGATCCAGTCAATAATGTTCATTGGTCGAATTTATTTCTTATACACCACCTGTGTCCAGAGGTTTCTGGAGGTCATAATTGTCCATCCCAATTTTTCTGCAAGTACTTTGGAAAATATATCCAGATTCTTGATGCCCCATCCTCCCTACTTTTTTGGTAGGGAGATGCGATCCCATTTGATCCACGTGAAAGTATGACCTTCCTCATTCCCATTCCAAAGAAATCGACAACACAGTTTTTGTATTCTAACAATGATAGCTCGGGGGATCCATGCTACATACATCTAGTATACTGGGGTGGCTTCCAAGAAAAGATTGATCAAGGTGAGTCTCCCTGACCGAGATAACCATCTGTTGTGCCAAATAAATATATGATTTTCTAATTTGGAAATGAGCCATGTCCAATTAGCAATGCGGGAATCAGAGGGTTTTAGCCAAAAGCCAAGGTACCGAAGTCCATCAAGAGGGTCCAGAGTGGTAAACGGAAATATGTTCATGGCAACTCCCCTTTCCTATGGAATGCATATGAATACTGATATGGTCGATTTGTGAGCATTATAGACCATGCCTGTGGCTATGCTGAATGAAGAAAGGGCTTCAGAGAATGATAGGATGTCGCGGATGGATCCATTAAGGAGGATTAGAACATCATCCACAAAGAGGAGATGGGAGAGTGTGCAACCCTCCACTATTTTGATGCCCTGGAGACGCCCCTCATTCTTTTTTTCCATGATTAATCGACTTAATGCTTCCATGATGCGAAGAAAGAGAAGTGGAGATAGGGGGCAACCCTGCCTGAGCCCTCTTTTTGAGTGGAAAAATGAGGAGGAAGATCCACTGATGAGGATGCTAAATGACACATTAGTGATAAAACACATGATCCATTTAATGAAACTGTAGGGGAAACCTAGATGGGTGAGGATCATTCGAATGTAGAGCCAATTAGAGTGATCAAAGGATTTTGCAAGGTTCAACTTTAAAATAATAGTCTTAAGCTTTTTTCATTTGATGGAGTGTAGGGCCTCTTGGGCTGTGCTAATGGCCTTATGGATCTAGCGATGGTGGAGGAAAGAAAATTGTTCAGATGGAATGTGATCAGAGAGGATGAGATTTAATGTGATTTACTACGATTTTGGCAATGATCTTTTATATGTAGTTACAGAGGGAGATAGGTCTGTAGTTAGAGAAGTTTTTAGGAGCATCAGATTTGGGGATGAGGGAGATGAAGGTGGAGTTTAAAGTATCATATAATTTGCCTGATGTGCGACAATATTTGACCACATTGAGTATATCCTGACCCATGATCTCAAAGAAAGCCAGGTAGAATTCAATAGGCTAGCCATTAGGCCCGGGGCTCTTGTCTTTCTCGAACCATTTCAAGGTGTCCTGAATTTCTTGCATGGTAACAGGATAGGTTATGTGTTCTTCTTCATCTTGGTCCACAAATCTAGGAAATAAGCCAACAACCTTTATAATTTCAGCCAGATTTGTGCTGGCTGGGGCCTTGTAGAGGTTGCGAAAGTGTTCCACCCCGATGTGGGCCAACTGATGAAAATTTTGGGCCTGATTTCCATGTTCATCCTCCAGTGTCCAGATACTATTGATGGCTTTACGACCATTTTCAAATTGGTGAAAGAATTTAGTGTTTTCATCTCTAGCTTTTAGCCATGTAGCTCTGCTCATAAGGCACCATGTTTCCTCTCGTTCCTTGAGAATATGAGACCTTTCTGCTTCAAGGAGAGTGAGTTGTGTTCTAGAGGCATTAGTAGCCGGGCCTTCCATCAAGGCAGATTCTATCGGAGCAATTTCTAATTCAACATTGCGAATGGTATCCTCATCCTTTTTCCTCTGATCCCTAGCCCAAGTCTTGGTCAGTTTCTTTATTGAAGACATCCTTGCAAAGAAGGTCACTGAGGGAGAGGTTCCAGGGTCTGGGGGGTGTGTGGACAAATAGTCAGTTACCAAGTTGATGTACTCCGGATGGGAGAGCCAATTAGCATTGAACTTGAAAGGGATACAGAGTTTCCCTCGGGCAGGGTAAAGTTCCAAGTAGATGGGGAGGTGGTTAGACAGACCACTAGAGCCCACCCATTGTCGATAAAGTGGCCTAGAGCTGGTTAAGGATCCATGAATGAGAAAATGATCCAATCGATTAGCAAAAAAGGCCTCACCAATCCTATGATTGCTCCAGGTGGGATGGATGCACGGCATGGGGATGTCAACAAGGTGTTGATCTTCAATAAGGTGAGAAATATCAGTAGAAAGGGTATCAAGACAAGCAAGGTGTCCCCAAGATTCTACCAAGTGCAGGGAAAAGTTTAAGTCACCTCCGAGAATAAGGTTGTGAGCAGATATGAAGGAAATATTGAGTAGATGTTGCCAAAAGGGGAGTTGAGAATTGAAGGGTCCATAGATGTTCATCAGGCAGTATTCTAACCCAATATTAGAGGAGAATACATCCGTGTCCAAGAATCCTTACCCTCCCCAGTAATTGAGAAATTTAATGGATCGAGGGTTGGTGCCTAGTGAAATTCCTCCAGAACGACCCCGGGCATCCATGGCCTCAAAGTTCCAACTCGGGTAGATGTCTTGTAAGACTGATATAACATGTTCAAAGGAGTCTAGGGTTTCTTCCAGAAAATTATGTCGACTCGGGTGCAAGACAATAATTTGCGAAGGGCTAGCTTTTTAGCGGGGCTGGCCAGACCACGATAGTTGAAGGAGATGATCTTCATGAGGTAAAGAGAAGGAGGGTTGTCTGTGCTCTAAGGACCCGTTCGAGTGTATTATGTTTTCCATTCGCTACTTCCAACCTTGCCTGCATGATGGCCTTAGATATGTTGGAATGACGTCCCCTTCCCAGTTTAGTTCAAATAGGGTCCAAAATACCAAGGCCTCTAGTTTTAGAGGTGGGAGGGTGGGAAAGGGAGCGGAGGTGGTAGTGATGGGGTTCCATAGATTTAGATGAGGATTCAGTGGGAGGATTAGAGGGGGGGAGCCAGGGATGGTGGGGGAAATATCAACAATGGTGGGTGGGGTGAGGGATGCAGAAATGAAATCGACAAGGAAGGTGGGGCGGTCGATGAAGAGGGAGCTATGAAATGTGCAATCGAAGATGATACAGATGCAAATGATAAAAAAATAAGTGTAGGGGATGAGGAGTGGCATGTACATGATGCAATCTTGGTCGCCGCTGACCGAGCCTGATTCATCCCGGGAGAAGGTGGTCTAGGAGGTGCAGGAGTGGGTTCAGGCCCTGAGGAAGCCTTCTTGCATTTGTGTCGATCAACATATTTTTCTAGAGGAGGAGGTTCGATCGGAGCATAATTTTCCTGAGGGCGAGAAAATATAGCAACATATTCAGTTCGTTTGAGGAGGGGGAAATCCTTGAAGAGGTGCCCAACGGCATGAATTCGCCAGCAACGGTAAGGCACACCCTCATAATCCAGGGTCTGAATGCGCACAAATTTCCTCCATCTAAGTGTGATGGCTTCTTCCAACCCTTCATGGGTGTCTAGGTGAATCAGGATCCTTTCCATAGTCATAATTCCCATGGATAAATATTATTTATCATAATCCAAGTAAGTCCCCAGAGTATTGCCGATATACCGCATGATATCCTTTGACCAAAATTGGAGAGACAGGTCAGGTAGTCTTACCCAAATCGTCCCAGCTCTGAGTTGTTCTCACTCCGAATCGAATAGAGGGCTCCATATTTTAAATAGAACCAGAGCCTGTTCAATGTGCCATAGCTTTGAAAGTACCCATGCTACATGTTCCATGTGCTGGAATCTAAGGGAAAACCAACCTTGAGGGAGGATGACTACCATCGGAAGCTCATCCATGATAGGACTCCAAATCTCATTTAGCCAAGTGCGCAAGCGATTTAGGTTATATTTACGACCCCAGACGTGGCCAACCAATACCCTATCTGCCATATCCTTAACATCCCCTAGATTGAGCTCATCGCCAAGGTTAAGGTCCAAATTCGTGTTCCCCTACATGATGCACTTTGAGCGCCGACTACCCCGAGTAGCTGAGCTAGGTCCCGATTGGCCAATGTCAGATTCAATCCCCAGATTAGTGGCAATCGGGTTAGATGCATTCGGAGGAGGGACAACAGGTGGCACAGAGAAGCATCTAGAGGATGTGAGCCTAGATCGTGGGGGGGGGAGCGTAAGGTGGATCAAACAGGGTCGGTGCAGAGGATGCAAGAGGGTGCGCTCCAAAGGAACCTTGAGAAGACAGGATGGATGGATCCTGGAGGCAGGCAGTGAGAAATTATAGAGAATCCGAGGAGAAAGCAGCTGTATCCGTCGGCGGAGAGGATCTATGGAAGATGGGAAGTAGATTAGTTAGCCAAAACGGAGGGGAATCAGAAAAGAGAGGGAGGTCGATAGGTGGAGGTCCAAGGAATGTATGGGAGGATGGCAAGGGGAAGTAGGGGCCATTAAATGCGGCAGTGTGTAACATGAGAGCCAGGGAACCCCAGATCTCGACCACATCAAGAGGGTCCAGGGAATAGTCGACCAATTCCTCTTCCATAGCTCGTACTAGATGGAGTTAACCGCCTATGATTGTTGCATGCCTGTCACTGATAGACTGTGACAGAGAATCCTAAGGCAGTTATAGAGATGAGTGGTCTACCTACAGGAAGATGCGAACGTCCCGTAGCTGTGGTCGGCAGAAAAACCATAACCCTAGCCGTAGCTAACATGACTCAACACGAAGGGATAGAAGCGCACAGAACTCCATCTCTCTCCCAGGAGCAATGATATTACTATGCCATTTCGCTCATTTCAATTGAAGCCAACTCTTACTAAGGAAGAGTCACAAATTTTGAGCCTGCAATCCCCATTGGAAAAAAAATTATTTGGCTTTAGATCATGATGAAACACATTTTCTACAAAATAATATAGCTCCAAAAATGAGAATAGAAGTGCTCAATATGAAAAATATTTTTTAACATCAAACATGTAGTAACATGTGATAAAATTTTATGTCAAAGAATATATATTTTGGGACAATAAATAAATGTTAAGACCATCTAAGTAGGTATTCAATGGTAAAAGGAAATTAATGTGAAGTTGGGTTACACTTTTTCCCCTTTTTTGAGAAAAAAATATCATTTTTAGAAGTTCTTCAACTTTCTGCAAGCCAAAATAATTTTCCTGTCCAGAATTTCATTTTACGATAAAAACAAAACTTGTCAGAAATTTTATGAGATTTCTATTACTTATTTTTTGGAATTTTTTTATTCACATTTGATATGTCAACTTAACAATTATTTGATTGTATGTTCTTTAATGATCAAGGGATTCATAAAAATTCATGTTGAGAAGCGTTGGTGTATTCTTTGATAACTTGGTGTTTTTGAGTAAAAAAAATGTGTTGCAACAATCTAAAAAGATTCTACTTCGGTATCTTTATATTTACGAAACCAACTGATGCATATCATAATTACTAGAATTTTTTGAACTTAACCAATATGAAAAACTGCATATTTTGAATATGTTTCGGTCTGTGTCAAGTTTCTCAACATATTAGATATAAAGTAAAAATCTAAAAACTACCCATTACAGATAACAAACCAATGTAATGCACCATATATTTATTTATTCTTTTACAATGTATTTTGCGAGATACAAAATTTTGATTTCACTGAATCATAACGACCTTCAGAATTTTTTTGCACCCATTTTATTACAAAATTAATTAAAATAGTAAATATCTATGGAATTCCATAAAAGTTATATCTCGTGAAAGTAGATTGAATTCTGCAAATGCTAGTCTTGGTTCCGAAAGTTAATTCATAAAATTTGTTGGAGTTTAACCATTCTGAATTTGAAGAAATGTGTTCAGAGCCAAGCTGCAGCGTAGTTGCAAATGTTTTAGTTCGGATGAACTTTTATCACCGCTCCATCCAATTAATTTTAACAAAAAATAAATGTCGGCTGAACTTTTGATTGCAAATTCCATCATCGGGATAAAATTTGATAAAGCCCCTCCAAAAAAACAAATTTCGCAACTCTATAAATAGCCGAAAACAAAAACATTATTTTCACACATTTCTTCATTTGGATTGAATTTGCAAAGGAATTTTTTTGGGCTAAAATTTCAAAAGAAATTTTTTGTGTTGAATTTGCAAAGGAAATTTTTTGGGCTCAATTTTCAAAGGAAACTTTTTGGGCTAAATTTTCAAAGGAAATTTTTGCGCTGAATTTTCAAAGGTTTTTTGGGATGAATTTTCAAAGGATAGTTTTTTGGTGTATTTTTTTAAGTGACATTTTTTTAGAGTAAGTGTTTTGGGCTGAAGTAGATCTTTTATAATGATTTTTTAAAGTGAGTTTTTGTCTAAATTTTTAAAGTGAGAGTTTTCTGCTAGACTTGGAAGGAAATATTTTGAGCTTCGTTTTTAGAAGATATTTTTGGTGGAGTTTTTAAAGCGACTGTTTTTAAATTAAGTGTTTTGGATTGAAGTATGCCCAAAATTTTAAAGTGAGTTTCTTTTTTCAATGAAATCTTTTGTGATGATTTTTTGAAGTGAGTTTTTGTCTAAATTTTGATAGTAAGTTTTTTTTTGCACAATTTTGAAGGAAATTTTTTGAGCCTCATACTAAATTATCATGGGAAATCAAAGAAATTGCAAGAGAAAATATGATCGAACAAGAAACCCTGAGGCTCGTAGAGAATACAGGAGAGAATAGTGCAAAAAAGGAGAGAAGAACACTCAAATATTGAAAGGGAAAATCAACCTCAACTAGACATTGAAGCAGGTATGTAAATGTAAATAATATAAATGATATTTAAAATTTAGCTAGTGTATTGTGAAACTTAATTTTTATTTGATGAACTAATTTGAAAACTATTTTGCAATGTAAATATAGAGATATATTCCTCATAAAATTGATGATGAGATAGAAAATGTTGAAAGAGAAAGTGAAAAAGATATTGAACCAATCATTGAAGATCTTGAAAATGTTGAAAGAGAAAGTGAAAAAGATATTGAACCAATCATTGAAGATCTTGAAAATGTTGAAAGAAATTCAAGTGAAGAAATCGAATCACCAAGTATGTATATATATGTCATGTGTATTATTGAAATTACACATATTTATTAATTTTTCAATTTGATTCAAACACTATTTTTTAATTTAATTATTTATTGATTATTTAAACTCATTTTGTACGTTAAATTCTCATATATATAGATGAAATCAATATCGATGATGAGATGTTAGAAAATATTGACACTCACACATATGGAGATTAAAAAGTTTTCCATGTTATATGATATCATGTTAATCGCATTATTGATATGTTTTGCAAAGATGAAAATGATGCAGTTCAAGCCTAAATTTGGAGAAGTCTCTTAACATCAAAGAAATTAAAAGAATCCATGACTCTATTGGGTATTCGAAAATCAATGAAAGATTAAAAAAATGAAGGAAAATGTGATACAAAATATAAATAGTGCTCTAAAGTCAATTGGAAGATTTAGAAAGAAAAGTGATTTCGATGCACGTAGAGCAATACAAATGGAAGTGGTTTCATCAAGTACTAAAGAGAATAGTTTTGTAAAATCTATGGCACACGCATTAGGGACCTCACAAAAAACATTGCACAAACATTGAAAACTTAGATTTCAAATAGATGTAAATAATGAGCTCACTTTTTGGAAAGTTATTTGTAGGAAACCATACAAAGATAGACTTGGAGAAGATGTCAAAAGATAATATATGAATACTGGATGAAAAATTCACGTGTTTCACCAAAAGCAAGGGATGTGATGCGATGAAGAATAACATGAAATCGGTACGAAGAACATGCAAAACATATCTTGGACACCACTCAGATAGAGTTATTCAAAAAGTTCATAGAATATAATCATTGAATTAATGTCTCAATCAGTGCTTTTGTGCAACAAAAACCATGGTATGTTAAAGCTATCACAATACGTGACATTTTTTGTTATCGTTATCTTCTAGAATTTTAGTTATATTATGACACATTACTTAATTTTGGTAAAATAATTTAAAAAAGTTCACCTCCTCCTTCCACTATTGATGATTTCATATCCCAAATTCTATGTGCAAGAGAAAGCCATGAATTATTTTACCAAAAGAAATGTGTTGGTGGTAAAAAATGCGATCATTGTGAAAATTTGAATTTATTTCACAAAAAATGTCCTATTGATATAATGATCAATCATTGTTGAACATAAAATTCAAATGGAAGAGATATGAATATATTCATACATGGGTTGGTTGAAGTAGTACTACAACTGCTAAAATGATTGATTTACAGGAAGAATATTTTTTTGTGATAGAGTTTTTGAGAAATTTGAGGAAAAAAATTATAAATACATCGAGCATCCCCATAGAGCTGGACGGGATAACTTGCAATTCAAAACATCTCGTGAAATTTTTCCACTAGGGACCATTTTGTCAATAGTTGATTTTGTAGAGAATTACACAGTTTTTGCACAAAATGAAATACAAAGTGAATATTATCATTCTGACCAAGTCTTTATGCTTGTCCATATTCTATATAGACACACTAAAAAAAATTATGATCTTATAAAAAGCACCAGGGAAAATCGACATGTTATGAAAGAATATCACTTTTATATCAGCGATGATCGTACACATGATATACATTTTGTACAAAATTGTTTTGATAATATTTATGACTCATTGAAATGTTGTGGAATAAAATTCAATGAACATTGGATATGGTCAAATGGATGCGTAGGTCAATTAAAACATTCACGATCATTCTTTTGGTGGTGTCATCTTCATATGAAAACCCGCATTAAACATTGTTGGAATTTCTTTGAGACTAGTCATGGATAATGAGAACATGATGGTGCAGGGGCATGTATATAATGAGCACTTCGAAGATATCAAATGGAACCCTCTGCAGACCAACTTGTCTCATCTAGATTTATGCAGGAACGAAACAGAATATACATATAACCATAAACACAAAGATGCAGCGGAAATAACACTTCATTTCATTAATATCAAAGAACTGAAATTTTCTTACAGAGAGAATGGAAATAAACTAGCTAGGGCGCAGGTAGCTTATCTCTGAGAAGAGATGTGGCGACTACAGGCCTCTGAATTGTGTTCTAGTGAGACTCGAGAGCCTATTTATTATTTAGAAACAATGGAAAATCCTAAACATAAAAAACCCTAACCCTAGGAGATGAAGCGCCAAAACTATGGGCCCCGTTTCGGTAAATTGGTGTTTCAACTTCCCAGGGATGTAACTTTGGCATACGATCTCCATTTGATGTGCACCATACCTTGTTAGAAAGATCTATTAGAGGAATACAACTTTTGATGTGACAAACATTAGTCCCTAGATCCATGTTGATCCCATTTTTCCCAAAAAATGTCGTTTAGGGCCTCAAAACGGCTCCAGAAGTTGAGGACCTGAAAAACTGCTAAAAATAGTAAGTCATGCCGAAACTTAAAAACTGAAAGAGACAATGGTGGGGCCCAAAGTGGAATAGGTGGGTGACCACCAATATCCACCTGGATCATTCCTCCCCCCTTAGGAAGCAATGATCCCCATTTCATTGAGTTCCTCCATGAGATGAGGAAACCTCAGATGAACTTGGTCCCTGGTGAACCACTTGCCTTGGTGTAGTAGTTGGCTAGCTTTGACAACCCAATATAGTTGGATCTTCTGTTGGAGAGTGTTCTTGATTTTTATTTCCATGATACAATCTGTGGTGGCCTGTTCCATGCAGTCTGGGTTTAACTCTGTTGGTGTGAGTTGTTATGCAATATCAGAGGTGTCCAGTAGAGGTGGGAAGTAAGGTCAAAGGTGGTGCACATTGAATACTGGGTAGAGACCAAGGAATGGTGGAATACTAAGCTTGAAGGCATTGTTACCTACAGCCTTGGTGTTGGTGTATGGCCCATATTGGAGTGGGCGAAGCTTGCGGTGGGGTCTAGTGAGGCGCTCCTTCTGCAAATGTAGCCACACTTTTTTTCCCACCTGGAAGTTGTGTGGCAAACGATGTTGATCATGTCATTTCTTGTATTTAGCATTGGCTCTATCCAATATGTCATGAACCTATTAGCGGATGTGCTTAATGTGCTCGATGAAGTTGTTCGCTTTGTCAGCTTCTGACTGGACATGAGCTAAATCAACCTGAGTAGCTACAAATGGCATGGTTATGTCAATGGGACATAATGGCTAGAATCCCAAGCCCACCTGAAATGGGCTGTGGCTGGTTGAGTTGTGGAGAGCCTGGTTATAACTGTGTTGTACATAGGGGAGTCTCTCATCCCATGTGTGTGGATGCTTTAAATTGTACTTGCGCAGAATGTGTACAATCATTTTGTTGACGACCTCTGTCTGGCCATCAGTTTGGGGATGGAAAGTTGTAGACTTGGTGAGCTTGGTGTCCAGCATTGACCAGAGGCTGGACCAAAACGTGCTGTGGAACCTATTGTACCGATCTGATATGATAGACTTTGGGATCCAAAAGTGCACCCACACTCATTCAAAGAAGAGTTTAGCAGTGGCTTCTGCTGTGATATTATTCTTGCAGGCCGCCATAATTTCCATCTTCGAGAATCTGTCGATGGCCACGAAAACACAGTCATTTCCATGCTTAGTAGAAGGAAGGCCCGAGATGTAATCCATGGAGATGGATTCCCAAGGTCGAATACGGGTAGGTAGCGGAGTATAGAGGCCTTTCTCCTTAATGGTCGGTTTGGCTATGGCGCAAGCAGTGCAGGATCTGTTGTACTTCCCCACATCTTGTTGAAGGTTCGTCCAATAGCAATACTTCTGCAGTACTGCCACTATTTTCCTGACCCTGAAATGACCAGCGACTCGACTAAGTGTGCTTCCCATATCATCTTGGCACACTCTCTTAAAGGAACGTAAAGGTGTCCCAGGTGACATAACAGTGCATCTTGGAGGTGAAATTTTGGAACTTGCGTACCCCCTAAGAGTGCCTTATATGTGTAGCCAAATTCTGGATCGCTCTCGTAGAGAAGCGGCCAATCAGAATTCTCGTGCTCACAAGAGTTGAGAACGGTGGTTAGCACCATGATTGGTGGTCATCTGAGGCAGTCTGCAACATTATTGGTGCTACCCTTCTTGTACTTGACGTTCAAATGAAACTGTTGTAGATATGTGGACCACTTCTGATGGTGATTATTCTACAACTTCCCCTATGTATTTATGAATTGCAGGGGCTGGTGGTCTGTGTGGATGATTTTTTCCTTCCCAAAAATGTAATGCTTCCATTGTCAACAAGCCTGCACAATGGAATACATTTCTTTTTCATAAGTGGGATACCTACGAACTGTGTCGGAAAATGTCTCTCTATGATATGCCACTGGATGCCCCTGTTGTGTAAGAACTGCCCCAATAGCATAGTCAGAGGCATCTGTCTCGATCTCAAATGGTCAAGTCTGGTAATGTGAGCACTGGGGTAGAACAGAGGCGATGCTTCAATTCTATGAATGCCTTCTATTGAGATTTTGACCAAAATATTTTTTCATTCGCTCCTCCCTTGGTGACTTGACGCAAGGGCCAAGTGATATGAGAGAATCCCAACACGAACCTATGGTAGAAATTAGCAGGACCCAGAAAGCTATGAAGCTCTGTTAGAGTGGTTGGGGCTGGCCAATACTGAATGAATTAGATCTTGATTGGATCCACATGCACCTCCCTTTCATCAATAATGTATCCCAGATATTGAACCTGGGTGATGCGAAATGTGCACTTCTCCAAATTGGCACACAAATTTTGTTGTCGCAGTGTTTGGAGGACTTGTCGAATGAAGTGGAGGTGCTCTTCCCAAGTCTGGCTAAAGATCAAAATTTCATCCAAGTACACCACTACAAATGAATTGCTGAATGGTTGCATGATGTCATCCATCAACCTCATGAAGGTTGCGAGAGCATTAGTCAACCCAAAAGGCATTACCAGCCATTCGAAAAGGCCCTCCTTGGATTTGAAGGCAGTCTTCCACACATCACAGGGTTCGATTGGTACCTGGTGATACCCAAAATTCAATTCAATCTTGGTGAAATATTTCACCCCTTTGAGTTGGTCCAGAAGGTCATAAATCCATGGGATCGAGTACCTATTCTAAACAATGATCTTATTCAGTGCCCGATATTCAATACAAAGTCTCCAATTCCCATCCTTATTTTGTAATAATACAATCGGGCTCCCACTAGGTGACGAAATTGGCCGGATGTGACCTTTTTGCAGCAGCGCATGAATCTGCCTCTTGATTTCATCATTCTCCAGAACAGAGCTTTGATAGATCAGTCCATTGGATAGCGACGCACTTGGGGTTAGATCAATGGGGTGCTTGACCTAACAGTGCAGATGAACCCCTGTGGGTGAGGTGAATATGTCCCCTTACTCCTCCACGGCCTTGTCCATTTGTTCTTGTCATGTACAGGAGCCTTGTCTAGAGGCCGTGGCCACAGTCTTCTTCTTTCCCTCGGGGTGGATCTTCAGGAAAACAAATTTCCTGGTTTGGGAAATGAGCTTACTGCATTTTTTTGCAGTAACCAAAGATATAGTGGCAGATGGTGGCACCTCTAGTATCTTGTACAACTTATTTCCCAAAGTAACAATAACAATGAGAGGCTGAGACTCATACACATCATGTCGCTTCCAAAAGTATGGTTGGACTAATAATACATCAGAAACATCAAAGGAGCAATGTCACATAGTACTTCATCCATGAAGGTCTTAATGTTATTGGAAATGCGGCACTGTTGGCTGACGCAGAGATCCCATCCTTGGTGAAGCCACCGGATGGTGTATGGCTATGGGTGTGCTGTGGTCGAAAAGCCCCAACACTTCACGAAATATTTTGAAATGAGGTTCTTTTAGTTCCCATTCTCGACAATGAACTGTAGCAGGGAACCCTTCACCCACATCTAGGAGTGGAAGAGATGCTCCTCCTCCTCTGGATCTTCTGGTTCCTCCTTCTGGATCTTCGCAATAGCAAAAGTGGCATTGGGCTCCGCATCAATAATATTCTTCCCTTTTCCATTCTCCTTATCAGGTTCTAATTCATAGTCGGAGCATGCATCTGACTCAGAATCCCTCATCTCGACCACCAGCGACTACTTGTCCCGACACTCACTTGTGTTGTGAGTGGAGCTCTTATGAAACGCACACCACTTTCCCATGTCCTTATTTGGCTTCATGGTGTTTTTATTTTCTTGTGGCTTTGACAGGTTGTATTAGGCCACCATGACTTGGATTTGTCCTTTGTTCTGCAGTTTAGGGGCACCTTTCCCTTTCTTTTGATTCGCAGATCCAAAGTTTCGCTTCTTCTGTTTGAATTTCTGCTCAATCTTGGCAGCATACTGGTATGTCGTACCAAGTGAAGAGATGTCGAGGAATTCCATTTCCTCTTGAATGTATCTGTGCAGACAACTGTGATACTTTAGCACCAAATTTTCTCTAAATCTTTGATACCCAACTTTGTGCGCAGGGTATGGAACAAATTCGTCAACTCATGCACATCTTGATCCCTTTATTGCTGCAGCGTGGTTCATTGTATGTAATTTTCCTCATAGCTTCCCATGGGATAGTACTATTCCTTAATGGTGTCTCAGAAAGAATTCCATGTGGGTACAGCTAAGAAGAGAGAGGGTTTTGTCTCGTCCTTTTTCTCACAATAGGTTTCCCACTAGTCCTTGACATGGGGGGTAGCTTTGAGGAGTGAAAAAATAATCTTCTTCTGGTCGGAAAAGTCATGAACCGAGAAATATTATTCTAATAGATTCATCCATATATCTATGGCATCTGCATCTATTTGACCCTCAAATATAGGATTGTCAAAGTTTACTTGTACCTTAAAGGGAGTCACACCCCCAGAGTGGCTGGTGGATGTAGATGCACCATCGGTGGGCAGTCGTTGAAGGATCTAGGTAAGGTTATCCATCATCGCGTTTTTTTTTCTTCGAGGGCCTCCTCGAGAAATATTTTGATAGGAGCTCCTACTCCCTCATATTTCTTTTCATCCCCCATGGGCGGCCATCGGGGTTTGTGAGGTTGATCTTGCAAAGGTTCCACCAAATCGAGCCCTAACTCCTTATACCCCGACCTCGTTGAGGACATGCACAAAAGGATAGAGAAAAAGCAGAGCGCTTTGATACCACTGATCTAGCTTTATGCAGGAACACAAAAAAATATAAATATAACCATAAACACAAAGATGAAGTGGAAATAACACTTCATTTCATTAATATCAAAGAACTAAAATTTGCTTACAAACATAATGGAAATAAACTAGCTAGGGCACTGGTAGCTTATCTCTAAGAAGATATGTGGCGGCCATAGGCCTCTAAACTATGTTCCAATGAGGCTCCAGGGCCTATTTAATATTTAGAAACATTGGAAAACCCTAAACATCCAAAACCCTAACCCTAGGAGATGAAGCGCCAAAACTATGGGCCCCGTTTGTGTAAATTTGTGTTTCAACTTCCCGGGGACATAACTTTGGCATACGATCTCCATTTGAAGTGCACCATACCTCATTAGAAAGATCTATCCGCTGAATACAACTTCTGATGTGAGAGACATTGGTCCATGAACCCATGTTTCTCCCAGTTTTCCAAAAAAATGTCGTTTAGGGCCTCAAAACAGCTCTGGAAGTTCAGGACTCGAAAAAATGCTAAAAATAGTAAGTCATGCCAAAAATGAAAAAATGAAAGAGACAATGGTGGGGCCCCAAGTGGAATAAGCGGGTGGCCACGAATATCCACCTAGATCATTGTCTCAGCTGAAATTTTTTTTGAATGATGCATCGCTGCACTAAGCCATGAGACTAACCAGTCAAGGGAAGTACAAAGGTACATGTACATATATACAAATTAACTTTCATATATATATATATATATAGAAATTTAATATATGATCTATTTTTTATTAATTTCCTAATTTTAAACACTTTTTATCACAATGATTATCTTTGATCATATATAAATTGTATTTAAAATAACATATTTATATTCTTGTTTGAATTTTCCATTTAGGTTTTTTGGCATATTGGGGTCCAATATGTAGATATATCAATTGGAAATGACGCTGAAACAATAAAAGGGACTCGAAAATTGCATTCAATTAAAACAAAGGAGTACCAAAATGTGTTTTCATTTGATAAAAGAAAGTATTATTGTTTTTGTCATGCTTTCATAGACAAAACATAATCCAATGATGTTTGTGAAAACAATATGTATGTAAAATATTGGAAACATACGTAACTATATACAAAGGGGATAATTTCTATTGCAAACTTTGAAAAGATGCAATAAGAGGAGACTATAGTATCATCTGAAGGTGATCGAGTTTCTGATCTTGTTAGAGAAGGTAACATTTCAATTTCTTTCAAATGACAAAGATCTAGAAATAGATAATAAAATCAAGTACACGTGTTAATTTTTAAGTTAAATTTTCATGTTAATTATGATCTAAATTTTTGTAATTATTTTATTGTGTAGGAGATGTTTTTGTTGTAGTTGCACCTACTAACAATGTAGAAAATGTCAAATATTATTTGATGCATTGCAATGAATGAAAGATGAAATTATTGGAAGACTATGATGATAGCATGTTTATATATGACAAAAGGTCTATTATACTAAAAGGTTATTTTTTCGAGTGAATTGATCAATGTCAAAATATTGTTTACTTTCAAGAATATGAACATGATGTCACAAGTTTACAATATACTCACTTGGTGTGTGTGACACGCATAAAGCTGATAGAAGTTCATCACAGAAAAAAATTGAAAGTTAAAAATGGAAAATTTCAAAAGTTGACCATGAACGGATCATTGAGGATGCCATTCCATTAATTTTTTTTTTATTGAACTGGCCAACAATTTCTTCTCCTTAGATTTATCTTTGAGAACTTACACAACTCAAGTACAAATTTTTAGCCTTTTTTTTTGTGCATTCTTAAGTTGTACATTCTTAGTAATGTATTAATATACTTGAATTTATATGTATATTGTCTCTTATGTACAAGTGTATTGAAGATTTTATTATATTGATATTGTGTTTGCACATGCACACAAGAAGTAATTTATACATGTACACATGCATACATTCTCTGGTCTTAAACGATTTCATACATTCTCTGGTATGAGCTAGTTAATTTTATGTCATTATTGCAAAATTTATGTATCTAGAATATTTGATATAATGCAAATTTTAAGTTATCATTGTTTTATACATCTAAAGAAAATTATAATATTCATTCAAATGCAAAATGTGTATCGTGTTTTGTAATTTTCAGTAAATTATTATATTAAAGTTTACTATCAACTAACATCCATAGTAGCCTTTCTATGTACACTAATGAAAAAATTTTGTATACCATATTTTTTAATGCCATTTTAAAATTTTATGATTGTTTTAGACACATCTATGTACACCTAGAATTTTATGATTTTTTTTAAATGTATCTATATGTATTGTATATTAACATTATAAGAATGATTTCAAATGCAAAATGTATGAATTAAATGTAAATTTTCTTTCATTTCTACATATTCATGAACTTAAATATATATGTCTTTAACATTTAAAAGCATTAAAACACACTCACACCATGAAAATTGTACATGGTCATGTTTTATAACTTATATTTTTATGCACATGTTCCCCGAATGCGGGTGTTAGTTTGCAATAAATATGGGAGCCACCTAGCTACTTGGATGAGGGACAACCATCCTCCTCACATGGGCAGACATGGCCACCCCATCCTGCCTAAAGCCTAGAGCATGGGGCTTTTATTCACCACCCTCGATCACTGACCAACGACGTCGTCACTCCACTCCACCATTAATGTTGTCTTTCTCTCATTAACTCTGTCTGTCACGCCTTAATTGCCACCATTCATGGACCATAAATCCAATCATCCTGTTGCTCAGTCAAAAATTATGTTCTCCCTTTGGCTTAGCTCTGTCGCTTCTTACACCTCTGCCAAGCCCTTACTCTGCTGCTCAGCTCCCTCATCTCCCTGCTGCGATGCAGTGCATCCACCTTCGTCTCAGTTGCAATATTGTTCCACCACCAAGCCCCGTCGCCACCGCATGCGTTGTCGTAGAGGCAGTGGCCGTGGTCTCCCCTCGAGGCCTCCCATCCCTGCCACTGCTGGCAGATCTGTGAACCTCTCAGTCGACTGGGCAGAGCTGATGGTCTTGGACCCCATTAGCCTCACTACTTTCCTGTCATTACACATTCCTAAGCCATCCACTGAAGCTTCTAGCTCTAGTATTTTCTCCAAGAAACATCTTCGCAAGTCCACCATCTCTCTCGCCTCCCCCTTCTCCCCTCGCAAGATGGTGGCCTTGCCAATTTAGCAGACCTCGAACAGTGAATGCAATTGAAGCTCGGGCTCAGACGAGGATGGCATCCGCGTTGATATTGAGTCTCATGTGGCTTCCTCCCCTCCACCGAACACCCACGTGGCACTCTTTCCTCCGCCAAATGCCCAGGTGTCCAAGATGGAGGACGATGAGTCTAAGTACGCGTGCAAAATTATGGAGAAGTCGTTCCAACCATTGGTTCAGGATGACAAGAATCCAACAACCTAACTTCTAGGTTCTTCTTTATAATTCCAATCAATTTCCTGTTACTTCGATGCTTCTTATTTTCTGGTTTTGGTTTAAACATGTTATGTATGAGGCTATTTTCCCTACATGGACAAATTATTCTAAACTTACTGAACTTATCTGTTGGGCTAGTTTCCCCACCCAAGGCAACCCCTTTTTTGTTGTTTTGGAAATGCAATTTCCCACCGGAATTGGCTTGCCAACTCCAGAGGATTATGATAGTAAATTTTTGAACTGTATGATATAATAGAAGTAGACCAATTTAGAAAAAAAAAACGTATATGTTTATGCGCATGTTCATTTACAACTTTATATTAAAATTTAACTATCACCTTTAATAGACATCTATACACATAATTATATAACATTCACACATTGTTCAAATGCATAACATGTACCACATGCATTTTGTAATTTTCAATTTAAATCTAGATTAATTTTAGATAACAGGTAACAAAACAACAAGTTTTAAAAACAAAATATAATCTAAGATCATCTAAGTTAACATTATAACATCATGTGATCACATGAAAAATGTAACAACTAAATGAAAATGTGCTTCACTTGTTGTTACATATTCATGAACTTAAATATGTAAAACCATCTATGATTGTTTTAAATAACACATGATCATGCAAAATGTACCTAAATATCACCTTTAATAGACATCCTAATTATATAACATTCACTCATGTTCAAATGCATAAAATGTACCACATGAGTTTTGTAATTTGCCATTTCAATCTAGATTCATTTTAAATAACAAGTGACAAAAAAACTTGAGTTTTAAAAACGAAACATAATCTAAGATCATATAAGTTAATATTATAACAACATTATAATAAAATGTAACAACTACATGCAAATGTAATTCAATCATTGTTACATATTCATGAACTTAAATATGAAAAATCATCTATGATTGTTTTAAATGACACATGATCATGCAAAATGTATCTAAATATCACTTTTAGTAGACATCCTAATTATATAGCATTCACACATGTTCAAATGAATTTAACATTTACCACATGTGTTTTGCAATTTGCAATTTCAATCTAGATTCATTTTAAATTACAAATGACAAAAAAACTTGAGTTTTAAAAATAAAACATTTAATCTAAGATTGAATCTAAGTTAACATTATAACAACATGTGATCATGTATTCAGAATGTAACAACTAAATGCAAATGTACTTCAATCATTGTCACATATTCATGAACTTAAATATGTAAAACCATCTATGATTGTTTTAGATGACACATGATCATGCAAAATGTACCTAAATATCACTTTTAATGAACATCCTAATTATATAACATTCACACATGTTCAAATGCATTTAACATGTACCGCATGTGTTTTGTATTTTACAATTTCAATCTAGATTCATTTTAAATAACAAATGACAAAAAAACTTGAGTTTTAAAAACAAAACATTTAATCTAAGATTGAATCTAAGTTAAATTTATAACATGTGATAATGTATGAAATTTGTAACAACTAAATGCAAATGTACTTCAATCATTGTTACATATTCATGAACTTAAATATATAAAACCATCTATGATTGTTTTAAATGACACATGATCATGCAAAATGTACCTAAATATCACCTTTAATAGACATTTACACCTAATTATATAATATTTACATATGTTCTTGAATGCATAACATGTACCACATGAGTTTTGTAATTTGCAATTTCAATCTAGATTCATTTTAAATAAAAAAGAGAGAAGAACACGTTTAAAAAAAAAGACATAATCTAAGGTCATCTAAATTAGCATTATAACAACATGTGATCACATGCTAAATGTAACAACTATCCAAAATGTAAAATATGTTCAAAATTTATATCGTTAAAACTAAAGTAAATGTAACAATGTATCAAGTGTTACAAGTATCAAGTTATATAGAAAAATAAATATAACGTGTACTATAAAAAGACTAGATCAAATAAATTGTTGTGTGCATCAATTAAATAGATAATTTGGTCGGCAATGTATTTTCCAAAGAATTCCTCGTCGTGCTATCATCTCAAGAATGAAAACTTACACAACATCTATATATATATATAAGAAATTTATGTACATGTACATTAAAATTAAAATTTAATGTTTTGAAATTGAATGAGAATATAGAACTTCATAAAAAAACAAAATGAAAAAAAAATTAAAATTTCATGCAATACCTCATGTAGTTCCCTCTCCATTGTCTAGTGTTGGCCCTAATTGAATATATATATATATAAGAAATTTATATGTATGTATTAAAATTAAAATTTAATGTTTTAAAATTGAATGAGAATGTATAACTTCAATAAAACAAACAAAATGAAAAAAATAAAATAAAATTTCATGAAATACCTTATGTAGTTCCCTCTCCATCCCATGTTGGCCCTGCATCATGCATCCTCCGGGATAAGTTGTAACATATATATATATATTAAAATTTAAAAAAAAATCAAATGAAAATGCATAAACTAATGCAATAATACTAAAAAGAATGTTAGAAAAATTCTTCAAATTGTTTGGATGTTCCTATCCCCATCATCAACTCCATCGATTAAGTCCTTGGAGAACATAAATCATCTCCACAAGCCTAAAATTCAAAAAATTTAAATAGTAAAATAACTCAAGTTCTATCTCATTTTTTAATGATACTTGCACTTCAATTTATAACTTGAAACATAAGTGAAAAATTGAATACTTGTGACAGTGGATTATTTGGCACATCTCCTAACAAAGAAGAAGAGGGTGGTTCCATCGCGAAAACATCGAACGGAAGCAGATTCTGTTAACATTTAATTATATATGTGTGTACTCATAATTATTTCTTTTAAAAATATACACATCATGATAGTTCGATATAATAATAAAATAATAATTGTACATCAATATCATAAACTCCTAAAAAAACTAACATGTCCCAAAATATCATTTGGATTCATAGAACCTGAACCTTGGACCGTGATATTATCAAAATTCAACATGCGTGTAAACTGAAAATGGTGAACATATGATACATTTATGTTAGAATAACACATACAGACAAACATATATATATATATATATATATATTTGTGTGTGTGTGTGTAAATTACAAAATTACATTAAAATATCCACCCTAACCATTAACACATACCGATCCCATGCCCTCTTCCTCATGAAGAATTAAGTCTTACGAACCATTGCGACAATGCTTTGTATATGTTCTAAGCTCTTCAATACTCATGTTGTCTATCTCATAATATGTATTATACACAAAATTACCACATGCATTATCTCGTTCTCTTTGTCGATTCATACCAATATCAATTCCACCAAGTCCAGTCTAAAAATTGTCAATGATGGCATCCCTTGTTTCTCGACTAATTTGAGAAGTGGCATCCATCTCTGACCGCAAAGTTTCCACACAAGGAGGTCAGCTTACCAAATGTGGCTTAGGGCGAGGCAATGCAAAATCACGTTTAGTGCCCCTACGGTCACATAATCGACCTTTCCCAGGACCAAAAATATCAGAAGAAAGGTCATTATAATTGGGTTTCATTCCGAAAAAGAATTATGCATAAAATACTTTTTCAAAATAAACATGAACCTCTCCATTCTATTGTAGTCTTCCATAGGCTACAAGGTGCCTATCATACAAATGGCAGGCTATATCAGGGTGCTTGAAATACTTCACCTTCAGCATCTTTCTTTTCATCCCTTATTTGAAATTAAACATATATTTTTCCATTTCTTTTGTAACCATGATTTTAACATCGTCCCTTTGTGTTTAACATCGTCCCATGTATCGGTACCCATTACTACTTCCTTTATTTTCCTCATCACTTCTACAAAGGTATCAGTGGTTGGCCCAATGTTTTTGTCAACATCTACAAGTGTGCTTAGAGAGTGCGTAACTATTTGTAATCTTTCTTGACTCTCTGCAGGAGAGTTTCAAACTCCCAAGATCTTTCATCAATTTTGAATAAATATGTTCGCACTTTTGTAATATGCATTGTTGGAGCTTTATTTCCCAAGGTAAATAATTAGGAATTTCAGATTGATAAGTTGTGGTTGGTGTACAACCTTCTTCTTGAATTACATGATCTAGCCTACGCCTTTTTCAAGCAACATTTTTACCCTCTCTGTCAATATATAAAATAATGTATAAATAAAAAAGCTTGTGATTTTTTTTTTACAAATTTGTTTTTTAACCATTAAAAAAATTATATAAATAATTTAACAAATTAATAATCATGATAATAATATTCATATTGATGGCCACCTCCAGATGGCTGAGTAGTATCATGCCCACCCGAAGATGGTTGATAACTAGCATGGCCACCCATTGGTTGAGAACCAGCATGACCACCCATTGATTGGACACCAGGGGAATGTGTACCACCACCCTCACGTGATTGGACACCACCTATTGATTGGTCAACAGGGTATTGTGTACCAACACCACCACCATCACGTGATGAGAGTGAACCTTCATAATATAAAATTTCTAATCAATTAAAATATACATACATGTACATACATACATACATACATGCATATGATAGAGTATATTGCGTGAACCATGGCCTTCCACTGATTGAGTAGATACTCTTTCCCTCCGAACTCCTAAAAAATGAAATTTAAAAAAAATTAAATTAACTCACTAAATTGATAAAAAATAAATTCCATATGTATACATGTATGTATGGGGATAATATTATATATTCAAATATCATTTAAAAACTTGCATTTAATATAAATACCATTAACACGATGGACATCCCCAATCCATGATCCTGCTCTCTCATAGAGGCATGGGACTCTATTGATGTTTGCCTAGAACAATCATGTGGCAAATGATCATCCTCCATGATATATATATGGATATACATAGATACATAGATATACATGATGTTTAAAGCCTTGAAGAATCATGTGGAAAATGATCATCCATTATACATAGATACAAATGATGTTTAAAGCCTTGAATATTCACGTGGAAAATTATCATCCATGATATATATGGATATCTACAAATACCTATATCCATGATGTTTAAAAAGTTACCTCGTGCATTTACAATTATTTTTAAAATTGCTATTTAAAAATTATTTCCAAATAATTCAAAAACTTGATGTAATTTACACAAATGCTGGAGCACAATTTGAAGCACAAATTCATGTGTAAAACTCACTTGACTATTTAAACAAAAATTTGTTGAAGTCATGCACATGTTGAAAATTATATACATAAATTTTAAAATGAAGTTCACCAAGTTAAAACCTCGTCAGGGGTGAACATTTTGAAAATCAAATACAAAATTTTCTAAACATGAAGTTCACCAAGTTGTGCTTACATATGGGGTTTTCACTATATATAATTGAAAAAAACACAGGGTCATTAAAAATGACACATTTAAAACTAAAACACACACATATCAAAGATATTTTGCAATGCCCATCAATAAATTGATGGTGTCTCAATACTAATTCATATTTACTGCATTAATCTTGAATTGGCATTGCCCTATTAATAGATCACTGCACATCTTATTAACAATTTCACAATGTCTTATACTAAATTATTGAAATTGCCTAAAAATATTGTTTTATTTTCCATGTGTAGTTGTTTCTTTAGCTTCTCCTTCTTAACTGGTACACTCCTTTCATCTAGTTGCACGAAGTTCCATAATTGGTTA
Source organism: Pinus albicaulis (assembly GCA_034641835.2). Lineage (NCBI taxonomy): Eukaryota > Viridiplantae > Streptophyta > Pinopsida > Pinales > Pinaceae > Pinus > Pinus albicaulis. The sequence goes on along the minus strand of CM076580.1, from coordinate 1,558,891,013 downwards.
AAAATACAAGTCCATTCAATCCACTCCCTAGTTGTTCCCAAGCCTTCTATCAATGCAATATAATATGCTTCATTGTTTGTGTTCTTCCAGGTATATTCATTTTCCTTTCGAGGACTTTGTTTGTCATAATATTTCATAACACATATGTAATAATTTCTTTCCATGGATTGGGATAACAAGAAACATCTATGCATAATGTCTATTTTTCAACCATTTTTAGTGGGATTTTTGATCCCTGAAAAAACCAATTCAATAAAATATTAAATGAACATTTATTGCAAATGTATTAGTTTATGGGAGAAATGACATGTACATGGTTTCCAAAAGCACTAGGATTTTCCATGCATTTAGCTATTTAAGTTTTATAATAGTTTACTACTAATGAAAATGAGTAACAACACATCCTAGCCATTATGGTTGGTGAGGTGATAGTGGACACCTATGAGGTGTATGATGTCTACAATCAAAAAGTATTTTTGGAGGTGTATGGCATGTAATAAAAAATTATAAACATATATTTCAAATGAATATGTAGAGTGCTTGTGGGTAAACTCATTACCATATTCTCATGCTTTCTATCAAAACAAAATAGTGATTTGAAAACAAAGAAGATGAGGGATATATTGAAGTTAATAATTGCCACATATATGCAACAAGTGCAACCCCAAAATATTTTTTAATATTGTGGTTGAAATGTCGAGGAAGCTAATCGAAAAGTTTAAGAAATTATATTATTGAGGATTTAAACATTTTTCAAATGAATATGTAGAGTACTTGTGTGGTAAACCCATATTCGTATGTAGAGTTGTGTGGTTTAGACTCATCTTCGTTTTAGACCATATTATCATGTTTTTTATCCAAACAAAATAGTTCCACCAAAACCAAGCAGATTAGAGATATATTCAAGTAAAGATAGAAAAAATGTTGAATTTGTTGAATGGTAGCTGACATGTAGTCATCCCAAATCACGGGTGGTATATTTGAAGGATTCTCCCTTCTATGATAGTTATGATCCACATGGGAATGAAACTAGATTGATGGATTTTGATCAATTCTTCAATGATTACATCAATGATGACTATAGACTAGTAATGTCTAGACTTGTGATGACTTCTTTGGGTCTACAGAGAGTACAGATTATATAGTATACCATTATATGTGGTATAATTTTTGCAATACATTTGGATATGCTGCTCCCAATCTTGATAACATCCAAATCTTGCAAGGACTTTTTTGTAGATTGTGGGAATGTTGCAATAAAAAAATCTTTGGAAAAAACATTTGGGAAACACAGTGTGTCTACATGCAAATTGATTGAATCAATAATCAAACTATGAAGAGTGAAAAAGCCAAATATCTAGTTATAATTCTAGCTATAATTTATGACTACTAGCATTATGTGTGCCTTTGTAGCCGACTCTCAAATGGGAAGTTTTTTCTGTGATTTACTCAAAAGAAGAGAAGGAGAAGCATACCTTCTTGAGTTGTAACATGGTTTTGTCTCTTGATTAGTTGAATGCAACAAAATATTAAATATCTCTGTATTCCTACTATGTTTAAAGGGGAATTCTTAGAGACAACCAGTTGATCAAAATTCGTGGTAGGGAAATGCATAACAAATTTTAATCAATATTCCTCAAAGTCCAACCTAGGAATTAATCAAATTTTAAAGTTGATTTAGCAATGCAGGTCATATCTAAAGTATAAATTTTCAAAAAAATATATTGATTTCCCAAATGTTGAATCAAAGCTAACGCATCCAATCAATCTCCTTCAGAACATTGGAGCACTAGATCAAAGAGATAGTGTGGAAGATGATGTCCCAAATCATGATAATAATTTTGCTGCTACACTAAGTTTTTTTTAATGCCCATAATTCAAGATCAGAGGTAGCAATCTCTTCATCAAAGCCTTGGTTAAGGATGGGCCATCAATTGTGTAAATTTAGGCATTGTAAATCGAAGTATGGCGTGGATGATATGACAGGAAAAATTCCACTAGTTGATGGTAAAAATTTTAAACAACAGTAGGTTAATTATTTATGCAGAGTAATACAAGTTAATTCTTTGTTTTAAACATGTAATTTAACAATTTAACATAACAATTAAAAAGTTTATCAAAAATCAAGAATCATGTATCGCCATAAATATCATACAATACATTGTATCGCTATAAAAATGTAATATTCCTAATTAGCTTTCAACTATTTGGAATATTAAATTTTGTTTTTTCTTATTAGTTAGAAGAATAAAAGGGTAGGGAGACCCATAAATATCCTTAGTAGGAATAAAACCACACCAAATGTGAATAGAGGGCATCTATGTAGCTGGATTAAGCACCCTTATGCGTGAATAGGGGATGGAGCATGTAGACTGGGTCAACTTTGACAAAATCAACAATGCTGATATGGAGGGAGTGGACATTCATTGAGGGACAACACAGTTTTGGAGGGAGATTCCATGCATGGAAGTAGTGGCTTTAATGAGTGGGGCCCAAGGTAAGAAGGCTCACAAATCATATAAGGAAGGGGACAGCGGCCATGTAAGGAATTTTTTTATTATTATTTTGATTATGGTCTGTTATGAATTGTTTCTCTCTTCAGCTGTTTAGAGAGAGTGCAGTGTTGTTTAGCACAAGGGTGTTCCCGAGCGGGAATCACACCCTCATCCTCAGGGGGCTTCGAGTGCCTACTCAAGAGAGGTGATTGAGCTGAATTTCCACATCTTGGAATCGGGCCAAATCTTCATTTATCATACAATGCGCCTGTGGTTGTGCCAGAGCAGAGGTAAGCGTGAGTGGCTTCAGCAGCTATTTTAGCACCTTGTGTTTCAGTAGAGAGGTAGCCTTTTCATTGGGATGCCATCAAGGATGGTGCTTGGGAATTATATCATCATTTGGCACAATGAAAAGCTACCACCATCAGCTACAACGCAGTTTCAGTCCATGACTTCATTATTTTAGAGATTAGTTGCAGGGGTGGTTTCAGTGCATGATTTGGGGAGATAGATTTCCAGAGGAGGGATCAGTCATTCACCCGGAGAATCTATTGGTGGAGAGCCACATATTTCTACATTAGCTTCAACGATATCTTCCCATCTATTTTGCTGCAGTGAATCTTCAGCCCTAGGGTTGCAGTTCACCATTGTATTTTTGATGTATTTCCGGAAACCCTCTTGGGTTGTCTAGGAAAAGTGATATAGAGCCTTGATCTTTATGTATAGTATCTTTTGAGGAATCTATCAATTTTTATATATCATTGTATGATTTTAGTAGTTGTTATTCTTATTAGGACTATGCTGTAGTAGCTCTTCGACATTTTGTATAGTAGTTGCATCTCACTTTTGAGAGGGTTTGATCATTGGGAGCTTGTTTCTTAGGTTATATGATTTGTGCCTCAATTTATTATACTTATTTTCTGCTGATATGATTAATAAAATGGCTCGATATTGGTCTCATATCTTGATGTGATGTTGTTCACTACTATTTCCATTATTTTGTTCTATATTCCTGTCTTTTCCATTTTGGAATATTACAAAAGATTATACTATAATTCTAGATTTTTCTATGTCATACATGACATGTTATTTAGATATCGTGGACCTGTAATATCCCAAAATGGGAAAATCAGCAATACATGCATGAAAAATGCATTTTTCAAAAATATAAGCATTAACAGAAATATGCAGCCCATAGATCCTTTAGATATGACTTTATTACAACCCTATTTGAAAGGAAATAAGAAAAAAATGACTTTTTCCTAGTTAAACAAGCCTCCCATGCTCAAAACAACCCAAAAACACTGAACCCTCAAGATTTACTATAACACAAATTACTGCATAAATTGACAGTGCAGTTTATAGAGGGTTTATGCTCAGAACAGAGATAAAAATCGATCTTCTATTATATTAATGAATGAGGCATAAACATAGAGGTCTATTCCTACAGATCCAAGATGCTGCGGCAAGGGTTTCTATTTAAATGATATAAATAAATTATTTGCTACGTATATATGGTCAAGCACCGTATAAATATGGCTGATCATGCAAAGAAATGGTAGTAGACTCTCCTTCTAGATTTCCGGAGAAAAGGTTGATCCTCCTCCTGGGAGACTAGATCATAAAACAAGAGACTAAACCCCTCCACTGCAATACCTTAAGAAATAACACAGTTTCTCCAAGGGACTACGCTATTTCTGAAGGCAACTACTTGGACTAACACCAGATAGTGGAAAATATAGCACAGGATGCTCTCCTCAGATTTCTTAAACAAGATCTCCAAGCAAGGGTGGGGAATTCTCGCATGAGAAAACCCTTGTACTAAACAGTGCAACAAACTTAGCTAGACAGTCAAAGGATGCATAAAGTCTAAACAAACCACATACAAAATATAATCTTCAATCCTCCTCATATGGTTTCCATTCCCTTCATTATATAGTTGATGAGCTTCCTCAGCAAGGGTCCCACCCCATTATGAGGTTGCTTCCTTGCAAAGGCTCCTCCACCAAAATTACGATGTCTCCATTAGTCTTGCTCATCTATTTATAGTGCTGTTTGATTTAGTCAACCTTGACTAGATCTTCATGCATTGTCTCTTTTCACACTCAAGGTGTCTTCATTTGGACTAGCTAGATTGATCTTCATTCACATTGAGTTGTCTTTATTTAGGATCCACTCCTCACATACTAATGTTGTTGACTTGGTCAAACTTGACTTTTTCCACACCTTTTAGATCCTGTTTACACATGAGGATGTTTTATCGCAAGTTATTAGCATGATCCCTTTTCACATTATGAGGTATTTTATGGCTACTTAAAACAACGTCAGATCCTTGCCTATTTATTAATCTAATCAGAGTATTAGGTAAAATTAATATTCCTATTAGTTGCATGCTAATTTAGGAATACATAGTCTTCCTCCCAAATTTTTCTTGTCCTCAAACAATCAGAGGTCCCAAAATCTCTCCTCTTGTGGCCTCCTCATCTGCACCTACCATTGCTTCATATTTTCTGGCCACCCCGTCTCCCAATGGTTCCTCCCAAGTGTGCAAGTTGGCCTTTGGTGGATAAACCAAATGGCTCTCATCATGAAAGAACGGAAAGTCTATATGGAAACCTTCTTGCTGTTCAATGGCCTCCTCAAGATAGAAGTGATGACAATCATGGGGAATTTCATCATTAATGAAAGACTCCCATCTCCATGCTATCATCCAAATGAAATGAATCACCTCCCAACTAGGTAACTCAGAGAAAAAATCCTCCCAAATTCTTATGAGAGGCATGTCCCAAACAATCATATGGCTCGCCTCATAAAGAAACAAGTGATCTACTATAGTGGCCATATAATATCCCATGCTCCCTTTGAAACATGTAGTGCAAAAAGTGTGAGAAATTTCTTCCCCCAAGGACACATCCAACCAATATGTCTTCCTTCCAACCATGCTCCCAACAAGGACAAGAACATTTTCAGCATATGGAATCATAATTAGAGTCATGCTAGCCGCCATATGCAATAAGGGAGAAGGACAATGGTCCCTCAAGTGCAACTAGTGCAGTTTTACTCCTAACTGCCATAGAATATGATATGACAAATGTTTTTCCCCACACTTGTTTGTTGTCCCCTCCTTCTTGCTTGTTTGGAGAAGGTGTATGATGGTTGGTGTTAATGAATCACACCATGAGGAATGCATCAAATCTCCAAAATCTTCTAAGGAATGGTCAACATCACCATCGTTCATGGCCTCAAGTGGCCTATGAAGCTCATGAGAAAAAGTTCCCCTTCTTAGAGCAAAGCCCTGTACATGAGTGTTAAGGAAATACAAGCATATAGTAGATACATCATTATGTTCAAAAATACAAGTTTTACTATACACTTGATTCAAATCAGTGAGGTAGCTCATGGATAAGCCTCTTCTTACACTCAATGAATAAGGAGGTAATAATGATAACTCTTCCCAAGAGCTATGTTCCTCCTCAAATAGAAAATGATCGATGCACTTCCTCATATGAGAGTGCATCTCTTCTTTGAGGTATTCCCACATGAATCCCTCCAAGATGGTATGGTATGCTTTAATAAATCCAGTGGGTTGAGAAAGTAAGGTCTCATAGGCTACATTAAGTATTTTATCCTTGAGCTTGGAGTCTCTTGTCGAATAAGTTTGATCATGAGAACAGATGACTCCATCAACCACTTTATACCTCCTATCCATCACTTGCCCATCAAGAACCTTACATGTGAAGAGGTCCTTGGAATATTCCATCAATAGTTGGTAATTCCCAATATGGATCTAGGCTCCTCAACAATGACAACACTGTAGAAGTCTGAAATGAAGTATTTGTCATATGATGGTTCTCCTCTTTGACATGCTTGATGCCAAATTCACATGTTGGAGTATTACCAACTTTCTTTTGCTACCTCTCTTGCAGCTGATCTTGCTCAAGACAAGATTGAAGTTTTTGGAAGTCAAACTTCTTTTGAAAGGTTCCTATCCTCCAAAACTTCCATAGTTTTTCCCCTACATACAAGAGAGGAAATACCCTCCTGTCACATTCATAAATCTTTTGTATATATTGGAGTATCTTTTTCCGCTCCAAGGCTAGGGAGTGGCCTCTTGACACCATGCTCATGTTAATGCAGAGTTTTGAATCCTTCCTTTCCAGCGCAAATAGATGAGTGGAAGATAACAAAGTCAATTTCAGAAAATTTCTCATCTCTCCTTGGAACGCATCAATGATTCTCAACACTGTAGTAGTTCCTCTCAAGGCTCCTTCCTTAGCCAAATATGTCACTGCTGCACATAGTTGAGAGAACACTTTAGTTTTCTTCCAATCAGGGGTTCTCCCTGGTGGAATTCCTCCATGCAAAGAGACATCAAGGCATAGAGCAAGATGTATAGGTGTATGAATTGATTTGTCCTTATCTTCCTTGCATAGATCCTCCTGCCTTCTTTGTGCATCAACCTTCTGAAATAAAGAGGGTTGTATACTCCTCATAATATGGAGCTTGCCCTCCCCTTTATCTTCTTACATTTTCAAGATCTAACCATTTGATAATGATGGCACATGATGCACATGGATTGTGCCATGATCCCCATATGTGAGATTCTTTGGAACTCCTTACAAGAATGCAAGAGTTTCTCTACTTGGAGCAAGTGCTCCATCTTCCTCTTCATGAGGTACTAGATGTGCTCTTGTCATGACCACGTTGTTATCTCCAGCCTTCTCTTCCTCCTCTTCAATAGTTAAAATGCCTCATCATCAATAAGAGACCTTAGATCTTGGTCTTCTTTTGAAGGAGGAACCTTCATGGCTTCCTTTTGAGAAGAAAGCTCTTCATGCAATGGGGACTTTGCCTTTGGAAAGGCATCATACAATTTTCCTTCCCCTTCAATGGTTTTTTGAAATGGAGCTGAGTTTATGGATCCTTCCAACCCATGCAAAAGTTTTGTTTGATATGGTTTTATAGATTCCATAGAGGGTCTTTCATGAGATTTTTCATCAAACCTTTCTACTATTCTTCTAATGAACTTTGCATAAGTAGATGTATTTGCATTCTTTAAGGAAAAAGATTCAACCAACCACTAAGTATAAGCCTTACCCTCAAGATGCAGCGCTGCTACTTTGATGGCTTCATTTTCTGAGACTTGATGTTGTTGCACATAGGTGTCTAGATCTTTCGCCCAAGCCCTAGTTGGAAATTTAGGTGATCCATCAAAAGTAGATAGAAAGAATCTACCCACACCATGATGCTTTCTCCTTTTGCTTCTTTCCTCCTTGATCTTGCAAAACACTAGAAAGTTCAAGTGATCTTTGAGCCTCTTAGATTGAGCTCCATACTCCTACAAATAATCACCAAGAGTCTCCCTCTATGGCATATCTCCTTTCTCCATATTCTTTGTCATGAACAAGTGGTTGATATAACGTTGTAGATCTGATGGTATGGCTGAATGCTCATACCCATAAGATGAGGAACTAGATCTCTCCTCATGTACCTTTCTTTTTGAGGGACTTCCATTCTTTTCCCTCCTCATTTCTTTGATGTCTTTGCTTATACCCTGCAGAGTTTGAAAGAGAAGTTTTGAGAACCTCTTCCCTCCAGTTAATAAGGGTTTTCTTTGATCTCTCTTGCAGATCTTCTCCTTCCCATGAGAATACTCCATCATGGTGGAAGAACATAGGCTGAGCCAAGATCAAGGCTCTGATACCACTGTAATATCCCAAATGGGGAAACTCTGCAATACATGCATCAAAAATGCATTTTTCAGAAATATGTGTTATAAAAATGAATAATAGCCCATGGATCCTTTATATCTGAAATTATACCACTTATATCTAAGAGGAGATCATAAAAAAATCATCATAGCCTAGTTAAACAGGCCTCCCATGCTCAAAACTGCCCAAAAACATTGAAAACCCCAAGATTTACTGCAACACAAAGTACTACATAAAGTGACTGCACAGTATGTAGAGGGTTTATGCTCAAAAATATATATACAAATCAGATATTCTATTATATTAATCAATGAGGCATAAAAACAGAGATCTAGTCCTTTTTACATAGATCCAAGATGACCTGGCAAGGGTTTCTTGACAGAAATGATATACATAAAGTATTTGTTGCAGATCTATGGTTGAAGCACACTGTATGGCTGAAGCACTACATAAATATTGCTGATCATGCAAATAAATGGTAGTAGACTCTCCTTCTAGCTTTCTGAAGAAAAGGCTGATCCTCCTCCTGGGAGACTAGCTCATAAAACAAGGGATTAAACCACTCCACTGCAATACCTTAAGAAATAACGTAGTTTCTCCAAGGGATTGTGTTGTTGCTGAAGGTGATTTCTTGGACTAACACTATATAGTGGAAAATATAGCACATGATGCTCTCCTTAGATTTCTTAAATAAGATCTCCAAGCAAGAGTGGGGAATTCCCGCATGAGATAACCCTTGCACTAAACAGTGCAACAAACTTAGCTAAATAGCCAAAGGATGTAGAAAGTCTAAAAAGACCACATAAAAAATATAATCTTCAATCCTCCTCATATGGTTTCCATTCCCTTCATTATATAGTTGATGAGCTTCCTCACGAAGGGTCCCACCCCATTTCGAGGTTGCTTCCTTGCAAAGGCTCCTCCACCAAAATTACGATGTCTCCATTAGCCATGCTCATCTATTTACAACGCTGTTTGATTAGTCAACCTTGACTAGATCTTCATGCATTGTCTCTTTTCACACTCAAGGTGTCTTCATTTGGACTAGCTATATTGATCTTCATTCACATTGAGTTGTCTTTATTTAGGATCCACTCCTCACATATTAATGTTGTTGACTTGGTCAAACATGACTTTGTCCACACCTTTAGATTCTATTTACGCATGAGGATGTTTGATCTAGTTATTAACATGATCCCTTTTCACATTATGAGGGATTTTATGCCTACTTAAACAACTTGTGAGCCTCCTTGCCCATTTATTCATCTAACTAGATATTGAAAGTAAAATTAATATTCCTATTATATGCATGCTAATTTAGGAATATTACAGGACCTATGCAAAAGATGGACCTATGGATATAAGTAAAGGTTTTTTTATTATTATTTTATTTTATTTCCTATCTTCCTTTGTGATTTTCTCTTTATCTCCCATTTCTTTCTAAGGGTTACAAAGAGGAGGGAAATAAACCCTCTCTGCCTTATCTAGAATTCTTTGTAACTATATGAAAATGGATTAGGGAAAAAAACACATTACCCTGTGGGACTTAAATAAACAATCACAATTGGAATCACAATTATTGATATGATGGATATGGTATTGTTGGAAATGCAAGTTCCACCTTGCACAAAGACAATATTTTATTTGAGTTAGAATGATAAGGGGTGGGTTTTGTATTTTTGAGAAAGAGAATGATAAAGGAAGATTGTTGTTTTTTAAGTGCTTGATTTAAAAGCATTATAACAGGCCCAAAGAAATACTGCATCTATAACCAACTTGACTGCTAGGAGATTGAGAGATCAAACCTACTAACAACCTGCAGTTAGGCTTAATTTAGAAAATTCACAGTTCAAACCTACGAACAACCTACAGTTAAGGCTTACTTGGGAATTCATAAAGCTAGAGTATAAAACATGTTGTGACAATGATTCATGTCATGTAGAAATATTCATATTAGAGTGAAATACTCAAGGACCTTAATTACAAGCAAGGCGACCCACAAATCTGTGACTTTAATCAAATCAAGCAAAGCAAACCCATGCATAAATTTTTTAATTTTCCCATTCTTTTCATTAATATAAAATACATTCTGAGGATAATAATATTATTCTCATATACAAATCCTATAAAAATCAAATCAGTATATAGGTGTAAGAGTAATATCCAAGTAGTGGACGAGGAAATAACTGGTTCAAAGAGCCCAAAGACTGGCTAGTAACATCCCACTTGTTCCATATGCAGGTGTTATTGGTGCTCGTGAATAAGTGCCTATTGATAACATTAATTTGGATTATTATTATGCTATCTCAATGGGAGTTGCTATGCCAGCCAAAGCCATAAGGAATAGCTAGTTTGGTAGGGTGTTTGGTCTTATTAGGTTCCTTGACCCATGTGGAGTAATTCCTAAAGGTTTGATAGGTGATCAAGAGCATGTGAGCCAGTTTGAAAGCCACCAGTTGTAAGATGGGGTTCACTAAGTGGGAATTCTATCTCAGTAACCAAAGTAGCAGATGGTATGGAATCCCAATAACGTTGATTTGATTAGGTTAATGCTTACATATTATACAATATTGAATTGTACACGTGTAATACTGCTTACCATATTAGCTTGAATAAGGATGGTACTATGATTCTATACTAGTAGCTTATATGGAATGATTGAACACCACTGATCTGATTATGGATAAGCTTATGACTTATATAACAAGCTCAGTTTAATGTGTAAACGATTTTATATCACTATGCATAATACATGGGTTATAATGGCAATGATACTAGCTGTTATAGATAAAGATTATCATATTTTACCCTATGCTTTACCATTAAAAATGATAGTTCATGTTTACTTATGGAATACTAATGGTGATAATACTCTCCATAATAAAAGGTGTGTAATTGACTGCAATACAAGGATAAGGGTAACATAAGCTAATATGACATTTGTATAACAAGATATTATATGTAATTACAGATATAGTGATGATTACACTCATAGTTACAGTTGCTGCCTACTAGTAATACCATGATATCAATGTGTGAATTGAGATAATCCTTTCAATGAAACATTAAGCTTATACATAGAAGTGATTGCATCAATCTATGTGAATAGTTGAAGTCCATTGAGCTGGTAACACATGGTAAGGCTTTCCCTAATATAGTGATAAGTATGAGTAATATGTAAGCAATTGTTATGAATAGAAACATGTAAAGTAGAAAAATAAGAACATGATAAGTGATATGAGGAATACTAACGCTGTAATAAAATCTTAGTTTATAGAAGTGCACCAGTGTTATGATTACTAAAGGGTGTGTAATTGATTGCAATACAGGGATAAGGGTAACATAAGGTAATATGACATGTGTATAACAAGATATCATGTTATGAAACCAACTCCAAAAATAGAAGAAAAGAGAGATCAAAACCTTAGACATAAGCCACTTCGATGGGGAAACCTCCAATACATTACATAAATGAACAATTCTTGGATGATACAAATGACAAAACCTACTTTCTATATATAGGAGTCCATGGGGCCACAATATAATCGTAGCCGACCTAACAACAATAATGTAAGGGCACAATAATAACAATATGGGGGTTACATGGGTACAATAATAAAAATAATGGGGCTACACTAACAACAATAAGGGGATACACTATTATTATAGGGACCTAACATGCCCCTCTCCTTCAAACAAGTGTTGCCCTCAAAGCTTGATTATTTTGGATGCTTCTATATAAAATTCTAATCCTTCTGTGTGGAATCTTCAATGGGTAAGTTCTTCCACTTGCTAAGATACTCAGAAATTGATCGATGTGGTAGTTGTCGAGTTCTTGTTTCTGTGACTGCTTTAGAACTTCTTTCGTTGTGACGTTGATCTTCCTGTTGTTTCATTCGATTCTGCACCGAAGTTAGGTTATCCTTTGAGTGTTGGAGAACTTGTTTTTGATGCTCAATGTGATATTCCACAATTTTATCATCCATTTTAGCTTTCATTTGATCCTTAAAACCATCCAAATTAACCTCCATTTTTGATTTTAAACCATGTATGCCATTTTTTATTGCTCTTTGTAAGATCGAAATTTGATGCACTTGGTACCGTAATTTTGATATCTCATACTGCAATTCTTCTTCTTCACGCGTCATAGTACATATTTCTAAGGGCTTAATGGGTGTGGAATTATTTTTGGGAGGAATTATATAACTCAATATTGATATATATGCTTCAATATGCCCTTGTAATCACTTCAAACTGATTTTTCAAACAAATGTTTAAAAAATACACATCTTTTTCTAGATTTTGAGGAGCTCAATATTGAAAGTGAATTATCTCTGTTATTTCAAATCTTGAATATCTGAAGTTTGGCCCTGTAGTAACATTTTAATATTCTTTTGAATGCCATAGGTCTGATCTGATTGGGATTCTTTTAGATAAAGTTATTCCCAAAGTCCCACGATGACCTAATTATGGATTGGCTCAGTAGAGCGAACTTTTATCATTTTCCATGTGCCATTGTTTCCTCCTTCAGCTCTGAAATTGATACACAGGAAACTACAGTCCCTGAAATTGCGGCCAATTTTTACAAAATTCCAATCTGAAGCTCACAGAGAGATTTATGATGATTTTCCCTTGGTCACCTCTTTGCGATGAAATTCCGGAGCCTGAAACAATCCTAAATTCCACAAATCATATCTCCAAAACTATTGTGAACCAAGATATAAAATTTTTACAGGTGGTTCCTCAGGAATTCGGCTTCGATTTGTAAAAATTTCAAATTTTGAAACCTCATATAAGAAACGGTAGAGCGCAAATTCCATGATCACCTGTTTTAGTTGAAAATAGGGAGCCTGAAAAAAACTTAGCTTCCACAGATCATATCTCTGAAAATATTGCGAACCAAGATCTGAAATTTTTACATGACGTTCCTCAAGATTTTGACTTCGCTCTGTAAACATTTCAGCTCCTGAAATTTCATAGAAAATAATTTATCGCAAAAATTCCTTGATGACCTGTTTTAGGTGAAATTCGGGAGCCTAAAAAAACTCTAACTTCCACAGATGATATCTCCATAAATATTATGAACCTAGATCTGAAATTTGTACACAACGTTCCTCAGGATTGCGGCTTTGCTTTGTAAATGTTTTAGCTTTTGAAACTTCATAGAAAAAAAATTATATCACAAATTCCATGATGATTTTTTTGGAGCATCGAAACCATAGAATCTAAAGCTGTGATACCAAATGTTATGAAACCAACTCCAAAAATAGAAGAAAAGAGAGATCAACACCTTAGAAATAAGCCTCTTCGAGGGGGAAACCTGCAATAAATTACATAAATTAAAAATTCTTGGATGATACAAATGACAAAACCTACTTTCTATATATAGGAGTCCATGGGACCACAATATAATCCTATCCAACCTAACAATAATAATGTAAGGGCACAATAATAACAATATGGGGGTGATAGGGGTACAACAATAACAATAAGGGGGCTACACTAACAACAGTAAGGAGATACACTATTATTATAGGGACCTAGCTATCATGTGTAATTTCAGATATATTGATGATTACACTTGTAGTTACAGTTGTTGCCCATTAGTAATACCATGATATCAATGTGTGAATTGAGCTATTCTTTCAATGAAACAGTAAGCTTATACATAGAAGTGATTGCAATAATTTGTGTGAATATTTGAAGCCCATTAAGTTGGTAACACATGGTAATTCTTTCCCCAATATAATGATAAGTACGAGTAATATGTAAGCACTTGTTATGAATAGAAGCAGGTAAAGTAGAACCATAAGAACATGATAAGTGATATGAGCAATACTTAATCTGTAATAAAATTTTATTTTATGAAAGTGTACTAGTGCTATGATTACTATGAATACCATAGAAAACCATATATGATCCCGGATTACTATTATACCATATGTCTTGTATATGGAAAATACTAGTGGTATGATAACTTAGTATGATTACTATGATATTCCCATACGTGGAGGCTTTTTCATCTTATAATCCACATATGATGTGTTATTCAGCTCATACTAGCAACTCCATTAGGGAAAAGACACATATTATAAGGGTAATTTAAACCCCTAGTTAGTAAGGTTATACATTGTATAGTATGATAACAATTTCTTACCTTAACTTGACTATCTCTACACCAAATTGAACCAGTACAATACATTGATTTGGCGATGACATGAGGAATAAGAAAAAGCAATAAGATTGATATGTCTTCAATGTTGTTCAAGCTATGTATTCTCTATAATATAACAACCCGCATGTTTATGAGGTAAGGTATAGAGTGAAATACTCATAGAGCTTATACATGATGCGTATTCATACAAAGCACTTTCATCATACATGCAACACATATACGTATCCAATATTCTAGAAGTATAAGTAATATACATAATTTATTGAAATCATTACTAGTATAGCTTAATTCACTTAGTGTGGTTAATAAGGTAAATTTTTCCATAATAAGAGGAATATTATGTACAATATCGATAAGCTTTAATAGAGTCAATATAGAAGCAACACACATCCTTTACATAACTAACTCATATCAAAGCTTACACATAGTATTGATCAAGTGAATATACATAATATATATAATAATCTAGTGTAAGTTAAGGTATAAAGATCATAACGCTTGTGATACTAGCTTATGTAAGCTAAGAGTGAGTGTAAGCTAGAAGTAAGCATCAACATGCTTAAGTTTATGTGAATACAGGCGATCCTACTAGTATTGATTACACACCAAGTGTCATTATGATACTCTATCCTACTAATTAGGTAAACATCGATAATGTGTATGATTGTCTCCTGCTCTTAGTTAACCCGTTTCCATGGTAATCATGTACCTATAATAGTTTAAACGAAACCCGTATATAAGATAGATGTAATTATTAACATGATACCAGTAATAAGAGTTGAACCCTTACACACCATACTAATGTGATATGTGAAATCATGAAATTGTTACGATTCATAAGACATTCATACTTACCTTATCATAGATAAACAAAATGCTAATTATTGCTGGGTAAAGGTAGTGGATTATCCCTAATAAAGGCGATAGCAACAACAATATTCCTATGATTCCACTATTGATATTTAAAACATACCTATTTACTTTGTATTCAACCTCATGAATAAGCAACAATATCTCTTTAATAAAAGTTCTTATGTTTCTTCCGGATCCAGGTAACATGAGAGCCAACACACCCCATGGTGCGTGATGACACATACCATGGAGGATTGGCAGCGCCACAGTAAAACTGTCGCACCACGTCGTAGCAACAAGAAGTTAATACAGTTAATGAAGCAGGTGTCAAACAGATGTGGCCTCGATTGGAGAGGCACAACCATTAAAGACCGGCACTAGGCTCTCCAGTGCACTCAATCTCTAACTTACCAGCGAATATCTACTAAATTTCTCCCTCACAGCCTAGTGTGCCCTCTGCAGCTTTGTGCTCCCATTGTCATGGCGCCCAGGCAGAGACAAAAGCCTCGCAGAGGCAGCACCAGAGGAGCCCTTCCAGTTAGATTAACCAGAACCTTTGCTGATCATCATTTTCATTCCACTGACGAGCCAGAACTTGTTCTCAACCCTCACTATACCGCTTCGGCCATTGACAACTAATCTGCTTTCTCTACATCCCCAACTATTAACAACTCCTCTACAGTCCTGACCATGGACATTTTGCTTGCTCCCTATTTTTTTATGGCTCCTCCCATCACACCCCTCATCCCCTATGTTGAGCCTTCTGCTCAGCCTCCCATCACCTCCCTCATCCCCTCTGTCGAGCCATCCATGCCGCCTCCCATTGCCTCCCTCATCCCCTCAGCTGAGCCATCTGTGGCACCTCCCGTTGCTTCCCTCATTCCCTCTACTATTGCATATGTGTCGCCTCTACCCCGAAACAAACGGAAATATCACAAATCAAAAATTCCCCTCACATCAACCTCCCTGCCAAAGAAGATTGAGCGACTGCCTATCAAAGCTTCCTCCCTGTCTGTGCCCAATCCGTGGTGTTACAAGCTAGTGGGCTAGCGCAAATGCAATGAACGAGGAGAGTCGATGAAGCCAAAGCCACACGTATACATAGAAGAACAAGAGGAAATTTATCGTATCTACGGGTGTCCAGTGACTGAGGAGGAACCGTCAGCACTAGATGCAGAACATCATGAGGAAGCAGGCAAAGAATGAAGGTTTTTTCGCCTTAGTCCATCTTTCGACAGTTTTTCTATCCATAGTTTTTATAGTTAATTACAGTTATTTTTACAATGCATTAGTGAATGTAGCTGTTTCAAGTTCTCAGAGACAATTAAAGGGTTGGTTTCCCTGCTATGGGAAACCCTTCATTTTGAATTTTTGGACACAACTCAGAGCAGGAATTGGATAAATTCCTCTGCTCAGATAATCGATTGTAACATATTTTATTAATCAATAGAATTAGACTAGCTTACAAAAAAAAAAAAGTGCCTGGGTTTCATGTATATTCAAGCAAGCTCATAAGCACCACGATAAGGGTAATTACTAGTAGTGTTGATTCCATACATGTTAAGAGCTATTACCATACATGGAGTATTTTTCTGTATTCACTATTTCAGATTGGTCTATCTTATCCTCTTTATTAGGTAAAATAAGCACATATAAACATAATACAATGTATAGATAAAGTGTAGTGAAACTCGTAGTAATATCTAAGCTATAAGAATTACCCTAATCAAATGTTTTGGTTACATTGTATAACCATATTCCATGGATATCATAGTGTCTATTGTTTCCATATGGATTACTAAGCTCGATATGTGTAATCAAAGCAATGATAGTCACCATACCAGTATCTCATGTATAGTATATCATAAGCACCTTTCAATGGGAATCACTCATGTACTAGTATTCCTATGATTCCACTAGTAATATTTAAAACATACCTATTTACTTTTTATTCAAACTCATGAATAAGCAACAATATCTCTTTAATAAAAGTGCTTGGGTTTCATGTATATTCAAGCAAGCTCATAAGCACCAAGTAAGTTTGATTACTAGTATTATTGATTCCATACATGTTAAGATCTATTACCATACCTAGAGTATTGTTCTGTATTCACTGTTTTGGATTGGTCTAGCTTATCCTATTGATTAGGTAAAATAAGAACATATAACATAACATTGTATAGATAGAGTGTAGTGAAACTCATAGTAATATATAAGCTATAAGCATTACCCTAATCAAATGTCTTGGTTACATTGTATAAGTGTATTCCATGGAGATCATGGTGTTTACTATTTCCATATGGATTACTAAGCTCATTATGTCTAATCAAAGCAATGATAGTCACCATAACATTATTTCATGTACACTATATCATAAGTAGATTTCAATGGGAATCACTCAGTTATCTAGGTTAATTACAAGAGTAATACATGCAATGAGAAGACCACTCATATCTACTTACTCTGTGTTTTTAAGCTATGTTCATATAGATGTTTCCATAATAAGGATGATATAGCACATATGCCCTGAATAGTGATATTGTAATAATACGCATAATAGTTTGTGTGGTATATAGGTTGTAATATCATACATAAGCTATGATTAATACTAATAATAACACGCTTTGATCTCACTAGTAACTAAGGTTTTATCTATGATGAAACCATATTTTCCATAAGCTATGTACTAAATCGTTATACTTGCAGCAACAGTATAGATTGATTAGGTGAATATGGATTCAAGCTAACTATGAACATGATATTAAAGCATGTTAAACTGGTTATGGATTAGAGCCCTTTCATTACTAAATCGGTATCCTATCATTTCTTGAGACTTTTCTTCTTTTAAATAAAGTCTCATTTAATATATTATTACAGTCATTACTTATGATTTGCAGGACGAATTAAAAGCGGAAGAATATCTCGAAGAGACGAGGAGACAAAGCATGTCGAGGAGGCAGAGCATACGAAGAGGAGGTAGAGCAGATGACGAGGAGTTTGAAAGACCAGACTGAGGATGCAGAGAAGACCCCTAGAATCCTGTAAAAACCCTACAAACACAAAAAAATACGAAATTAGCTTAAAACTAGAAAAACACATAAAAAGAAAAAAAGAAAAACACACCTAAATAATGAAAAACAGACCTCCTAGGCCTCTCCAATGGTTGTTGCCACAATTCTCTTCAACCATCACACAACAGGAAATTGATTGAAAACTTCTTGTAGTCTAAGGGCCGCTATATTTATAAGAAAAAATTTCATTCAAACTTTTTGAAAAGTTTGGCCGAACTTTTAACGCCGGTTTTTCTATCTCCAACAAAAAATCCAGTTACCATTGCTGTCAACGTAAACGGTGGAGTAAGTTAGATTAACGCCGTAAAAAATTTGGCCCAATTAATTTCACAAGTTTGGTCTAACTTTTGATCTAGTCAATCTAGTCAGGGCTGGGAATGATCCAGGGGTCGTGACCAGATGAAATCATGTTCATGAAAGAAACATTAGGAGGTAGAATGAAGAATATTCCCATCAATCACGAGTCTTTGAAGAGACCTTCTCCAACACTCTCATAAGGAAAAATGGTATTCCCAACATACAATACATTTCCAGTCGAAGAATCAGGTGAAAATAAGGCAAGCTGATCAACCGCAATGAATTTTCCTTGACGGGGAAATGAAGGAGATGTAAAAGGGTGGATACCACGCACACCATTTCATGGATCCATCTAGGACCAAGTAGAAGATTGTAGTTGATATTAGCATCGACAAATTTTGTTTCCATATCCACTGTTTTTCCCTCCAACTACATTATTAGAGATTTAAGAATAGCATATGGCCGAGAACCTCTGCCATTGAAAGCTTCCAGTGTATTAGGAGAATGAATTAATGGAGGAGAGTATATGGATTTCCAACACACGATAGACATGATTCAGGTGGAGGAACCCTCATCAATTACAGTCCTATGGATAGTCTTACCCGTCACCAAAAATTGTATGAGAAAATTCCATCTGTGATGGGAAACGAGGAACGTGATTTTCAAGGTCAAAAGTATTTAAATTAGAATCCGAGGGATCAATTCCTCCGATAGTGTATAGTAATGCCTTCCTATGGGATGGAAAATATTGAAGGATTTATAAGGCCGACATCGCCAAAGGCGCTTGAGCTAAATATTCCACAATATTATAATGTTGAGCAACTCATGCATTCAGATTATATGAGGATTTCCAAAGAAAAACTTTTGGATGTGGTCGAATGATGGAATCATTACTAGATCTCTCAATATGAAGAGGTACAGAACTGGGTGGAGCAGAAGAAGAAGGCACATCCATGGCATCTTTTTCGACAACAGATTTGGCAGGATGCAAATATTATTTTCAATGTGTAGCAATAGAAATGGGTTTTGTACCACTCATGAAAACATGAGAGCTCCCAGATGTAAAATATTGAGGATGGTCTACCATTTTTGTTTGTTGATATGGTGTTTGTTGATATGGAAAGGGTTCTTTCAAAACAACTATCTTTCCTTGTGTGCCTTTTAAAAGATGATTAACCACGGCACGACGAGGACAATCCTTGGTGTAATGATCTTCATCACATATTAATCAAGGATATTTGGGATTAAATTTAGATGCATCGTTAGCATATGACTTAAAGGAATCTTGTTTAGGGGAATCATATTTGGCTTTTCCTTTTCCTTTCTTCTTACCTTTAGAGGATTTATCCGCTGCGACATACTGAATGATGTGAACCTCAAAGGTTTGATCTGGATTCATGAAAGAACACAAAGGTATACACATATAACCATTAATACAAAGATGCAAGGGAAATAAAACTTCATTTCATTAATATCAAAGAACTGAAATTTGTTACAGACATAATGGAAATAAACTAGCTAGGGTGTTGGTAGCTTATCTTTGAGAAGAGATGTGGTGGCTACACGCCACTGAACTGTGTTACAGTGAGGCTCAAAGGCCTATTTATTATTGAGAAACAATGTAAAACCCTAAACATCCAAAAATATAACCCTAAGAGATGAAGCACCAAAACTGTGGGCACTATTTGGGTAAATTGGTACATAAAATTCCTCGTGACATAACTTTGGCATACGATCTCTGTTTCACACCCACAATATCTCATTAGAAAGATCTATTCAAGGAATAAAAATTTTGATGTGAGAAACATCAAAGAAACTTCCATGTTGCTCCTGCTTTTCCCAAAAAACGTCATTTATGGCCTCAAGACAGCTCCGGAAGTTTAGGACCTGAAAACCTGCTAAAAATAGTAAATTGTGTTACAATTCAAGAAACTAAAAAACTAAAATAAACAATTGTGGGGCCCCAAGTGGAATAGGTGGGTGGCCAACAATATCCACTTGGACCATTCCTCCCCCATTAGGAAGTAATGGTCCCCATTGCATTGAGTTCCTCCATGAGATGAGGACACTTCTGCTGAACTTGGTCCCTGGTGAACCACTTACCTTGGTGCAGGAGTTGACCATCTTTGACAACTTGATACAGTTGGATATTCTGCTAGCGAGTGTTCTTAATTTTCATGTCCATGATAGAATAACTGATGGCCTGTTCCACACAGTTCAATTTTAACTCTGTTTGTGTGAGTTGTTCTGTAATGTCAGAGGTGTCCAATAGAGGTGGGAAGTAGGGCCGCAGGCAATCCACATTGAATACTGGGTGCAGACCAAGGAATAGTGGAACATTGAGCTCGAAGGAATTGGCCCCTACAACCTTCGTGATGGTTTAAAACCCATATCGGAGTGGGTGAAGCTTACAGTGGGGTCCAGTGAGGCGCTCCTTCTGCAAATTTAGCCACACTTTGTTTCCGACCTGGAAGTTGTGTGGCACCTGATGTTGATCATGTCGTTGCTTGTATTTAACATTGGCTCTATCCAATATTTCATGAACCTATTGGTGGATGTGTTGAATGCACTCAATGAAGTTGTTCACTTTGTCAACTTTAGATCGGACATGAGCCAAATTAGCCTGAGTAGCCGCAAATGGAATGGATACATAAACGGGACATAGTGGTTGGAATCCCAAGCCCACCTAAAAGGGGTTGTGGCCGGTTGAGCTGTGGAGAGCCTAGTTACAACTATGTTGTACATAGGGAAGGCTCTTATCCCATGTGCATGGATATTTTGAATTATACATGCGAAAAATGTCTACGATCATCCTATTGACGACCTCTGTCTGGCCATCATTTTGTGGATGGAAAGTTGTGGATTTGGTGAGCTTGGTGTCTAGCATTGGCCAGATGCTGAACCAAAATCTGTTGAGGGACCTGATGTCCCAATTTGAGGTGATATACTGTGGGATCCAAAAGTGCACACACACTCATTCAAAGAAGATTTTATTAGTGGATTTTGCTGTGATATTCTTCTTGCAGGCCGCCATAATGGCCATCTTCAAGAATCTGTCGATGACCACAAAAACACAGTTGTTTCCATACTTAGTAGAAGGAAGGCCTAACATGTAATCCATGGAGATGGATTCGCAAGGTCAACTAGGGGTATGTAGTGAAGTATAGAGGCCTTTATTCTTGATGGTCGGTTTGGAAATGGCAGAAGCAGTGCAGGATATGATGTACTTCCCAACATCCTGTCAAAGGTTCAAACAATAAAAATACTTTGGCAATACTGCCACTGTTTTCTTGACCCAGAAATTCCCAAAGAATCAAATTTAGTGTGCTTCCCAAATCATCTTGGCACGCTCGCTTGAAGGAACACAAAGGTGTCCCAGGTGACATAGCAGTGCATCCTAGAGGTGAAAATTTGGAACTTGTGTAACCTCAAAGAGTTTCTTGTATGTGTGGTTGATTTTTGGATTGCCATTGTGGAAAAGCGATCAATCAGAAGTTTCATGCCCACAAGAGTTGAGAATGGTGGTTAGCGCCACGATCGGTGGTTGGCTGAGGCAGTCTGCAACATTATTGGTGCTACCCTTCTTGTTCTTGATTTTCAAATGAAATTGTTGCAGATATGTGGACCACTTCTCATGGCGATCATTCTGCAACTTCCCTTGTGTCTGTATGAGCTGTAGGGGTTGGTTGTTTTTGTGGACGACTGTTTCTTTCCCAAAAATTTAATTCTTCCATTGTCAGCAAGCCTGCACAATGGAATACATTTATTTTTCATAAGTATGATACTTTCAGACTGTGTCGGAAAATGTCTCACTGTGATATGCCACTGGATTCCCATGTTGAGTACGAACTGCCCCAATAGCATATTCAGAGGCATTTGTCTTGATCTCAAATGGTTGTTGCAAGTCTGATAATGTTAGCATTGGGGCAGAGCAGAGGTGATGTTTTAATTCTACGAACACCTTTTGTTGAGATTCCGACCAAAAGAATTTTGCTTTCGCTCCTCCCCTGGTGACTTGACTCAAGGGCCAAGTGATATTAAAGAATCCCAACAGAAACCTGCGGTAGAAATTAGTAAGACCCAGAAACCTGTGAAGCTATGTTAGAGTGGTTGGGCCGGCCAATCCTGAATGACTTTGATCTTGGTTGGATCCACATGCACCCATCTTCTATCAATAATGTATCCCAGATAGTGAATCTCGGTCATTCCAAAAGTGCACTTCTCCAAATTGGCACACAACTTGTGTTGTCGTAGTGTGTGGAGAACCTATCATATGTGGTGTAGGTGCTCTTCCCAAGTTTGGTTGAATATCATGATGTCATCCAAGTACACTACTAAAAATGAGTTGGTGAATGGCCACAAGATGTCATCCATTAGCCTCATGAAGGTTTCAGGAGCATTCGTCGACCCGAAAGGCATGACAAACCATTCAAAAAGGCCCTCCTTGGCTTTGAAGGTGGTCTTCCACACATCAAAGGGTTTGATTGGTACCTAGTGATAACCAAAATTCAAGTTGATCTTGCTAAAATATTTTTCCCCTTTGATTTGGTATAGAAGGTCATTAATCTGTGGGACCGGTTACCTATTCTAGACAGTGATATTTTTCAGCGCATGATATTCAATACAAAGTCTCCAAGTCCCATCGTTCTTCTGCACCAACCGGGCTCCCACAGGGTGATTAAACCGGTCAAATGTGACCTTTCTACAATAGCTCCTGAATATGTCTCTTTATTTCATCATTCTCCATAACAGAGCATTGATAGATTGATCCATTAGGCAGCGGTGCACCTAGGGTCGGATCGATGGGGTGCTTGACGTGATAGTGTAGAGGCACCCTTGTGGGTAAGGTGAAGATGTCCCCGTACTCCTCCACAACCTTGACCATTTGTTGTTGTCATGCAGAGGAGGCCTGCCTGGAGGTCATGGCCACAATATTCTTCTTTCCCTGAGGGTAGATCATCGGGAAAACAAAATTCCTAGTTTTGGAAATGAGCTTACTGCATTTTTTGCAGTACGAAAGAGATAGTGATAGGTTGTGGTACCGTTGGTATCCTATACAACTTATTACCCAAAGTAACAAAACAGCGTGAGGCCGGGACTTATACACAACATGTCTCTTCTACAAGTATGGTTGCCCTAATAATACATCACAAGCTTGAAGAGGAGCAATGTCACATAATACTTCATCTGTGAAGGGCTTGATGTTGTACGGAATATGACACAGTTGGCGACGTGAAGATCCCATCCTTGGTGAAGCCACTTAATGGTGTACAACTGTGGGTGTGTTGTGGTTGGCAAGCCCAACCGCTTAGTGAACTTTGCTGAAATGAGGTTCTTTTGTCTCCCACTGTTGACACTGAAATGTAGTGAGGAACCCTTTACCCACATCTGGGAGTGGAAGAGATGCTCCTCCTCCTCTAGATCTTTTGGTTCCTCCTTCTGGATCTTTGCGGTGGCAATAGTGGCATTGGGATTCACATCAATAATTTGCTTCCCTTTGTCATTCCCCTTGTTGGGTTCTGATTCAAAGTTAGAGCATGCATCTAATTTAGAATCCCTCATCTCGCTCACCAATGACTGCTTGGCCCGACACTCACTTGTGTTCTGATTGGAGCTCTTATGGAACTTGCACCACTTTCTTGTGTTCTTCTTTGGCTTCACGGTGTTGTTATTTTCTTGTGCCTTTGATAAGTTGTCTTGGGCTGCCATGCCTTGGAATTTTCCTTTGCTATGTGGTTTGGGGGCACCTTTCCCTTGCTTTTGATTCACATATCCAAAATCTCGCTTCTTCTGTTTGAATTTCTTTGCAATCTTGGCAGCATACCGGTATGCTATACCAAGCGAGGATATGTCGAGGAACTCCAGTTCCTCCTGAATGTATATGTGAAAACAATTGTGGTACTTCAACACCAAATTTTTCTCCGAATATTTGATACCAAACTTTGTGCACAGCGTATGGAACATATTCGTCAGCTCATGCACATCTTGATCCCTTTACTGTTGCAACGTAGTCCATTGTATGTACTTATCCTCATAGCTACCCACGGGATAATATTATTACTTGATGGTGTCTTGGAAATAATTCCAAGTGGGTTCAACCGAGAACAAAGATGGTTCCCCCTCATCCTTTTTCTCACAATAGGTTTCCCAACAGTCCTTGAAATGGGGGGTAGCTTTGAGGAGTGAAAAAATAATCTTCTCCCAGTCGGAAAAGTCATGAACTGAGAAATATCCTTTTAATAGATTCAACCATGTATCTACTATGTCTGCATCTATTTTTCCCTCAAATATGGTAATGTAAAAGTTTACTTGTACCTTAAAAGGATTCGCGCCTCTAGAGTGGCTGCTAGATGCAGATGTGTCGCCGGTGGGCAATCGTTGAAGGATCTGGGCAAAGTTATCCATCATCACATTCCTTTTCTTTTTGAGGGACTCCTCGAGCAGTATTTTGATAAGATCTCCTACTCCCTCATATTTATTTTCGTCCCCCATGGGTGGCCGTCAGGGTTTGCAAGGCTGATCTTGCAAATGTTCAACCAGATCGAGCCTTAACTCCTTATACCTCGACCTTGTTGGGGACATGCAAAGAAGGATCGAGAAAGAGGAGACCACTTTGATACCACTAATCCAGATTTATGTAGGAAGGCAAAAGAATACACATATAACCATAAATAAAAATATGCATTGAAAATAACACTTCATTTCATTAATATCAAAGAATTGAGATTTGTTACAGACATAATGGAAATAAACTAGCTAGGGCACTGGTAGATTATCTTTGAGAAGAGATGTGATGGCTACATGACACTTAATTGTGTTACAATGAGTATCAAAGGCCTATTTATTATTCAGAAACAATGGAAAACACTAAACATCCAAAAACCTAACCTTAGGAGATGAAGCGCCAAAACTATGGGCCCGTTTGGGTAAATTGGTACATCAACTTCCTCGAGACATAAATTTGGCATACGATATTTGTTTTACATGCACAATATCACATTATAAATATCTATCTAAGGACTACAAATTTTTATGTGAGAAAAAATGAAGGAACTTCTATGTTACTCCTGGTTTTCCCAAAAAATGCCGGTTAGGGCCCTAAAACGACTCTATAAGTTCATGACCCTAAAAATTGCTAAAAATAGTAAACTGTACTACAATTCACAAAATTGAAAAAAATTAAAGAAATAATGGTGGGGCCCCAAGTGGAATAGGCGGGTCACCACCAATATCCACCTAGATCAAGGTTTCACCACAATTTTTAGGGTCACTTGCGGGAGTGTAGGGTGTAGCGGGTAAAGTAGACTTAGGCTTCGAAGAAGCTTTTGGAGTATTGTTACTAGTTTGAGCCACTGAACCAATAAAATAATCAAGTGGTAGTGTACTAGTAGATCTCAAATATGACGAGTCCGTCGAAGTTTGTGGGGCATTCGATAAAAGATCGTATAATGTCCCAGATTGGGAATAAACCAAGTCTAGATTCTAAGCATGGGTGAAGGATTATTCCTCAGTTACACAACCACCCATAGCAATATATTTGGAAAATTTGGGAATGAATGATTTAGTGAACCATTAATTGAGCAGTTGATAAGAAATTTTAAACTTGATCAGATGATGCCTATGTCTCCATTCATGGATGTGATTAGAGATATGGGTAGAATTTGACTATTCCAAAGATGTTAATAGGTGAGTGTCAGTTTCATACCAGATAGGTATCTAGAAATGTGTAAGGAAGGCTATAGCCAACGAATTGAAATCTTGAAAAATTCCACAGGGCAGTTCAATGTACCACTTAGCGGCCACACTCGTTAATGTGTGCTAGAAAAGATGTAATCGAACTAAATCATCTATCCAAGAGTTAGTAGAGCACCCAAAATGGTACGTCATGACATGATATTAGGGGTCTTTTCCAGATTTACCTTCAAATTTAGGACAGTCCCTAGGAATCTTAGTCAGGACGGGAGGCCAATGTGGCATATGTTGGATTGGGTCATTCGTAAGCTTTGACACATCCAGAAGTTCCAACATAGCCAAGAATGGTAACTGATGATTATAAGGGGTGAAAGGTCATTAGTAATTACCCATCTGAGGGTTCCAACCTTGTTGATATGGGGTTTTCCCCCATTGGGGTCAATTTTGATCATAATAAGCATATTGTCCCCATTTTTGCTGGTAAGGACCTTGTCGAGGCCAGGGTTACTGGTAGGTACCTTGTTGCAACCGTTGTTGAATATAAGGACCCTGATGGAGCTCTTGATAAGGCCCCTAATAGGGCCTTAGATGCGACCCCTATTGCAATTTCTATTGAGGGATAGATCCTTGTTGTACATAAGGCCCTTCCTAGACTTAGTGTCCTTGCTGGGATTGTTGGTACTGACCCTGTGGAATTTTCTAGTATTGAACACCAAGATTATTGGGGTAAGTTCCAGTTTGATTCAGAGAAGAGTTTGGACCAGATTGGGTTTGAGGACCAAACTGAGGATTAGTCACAACAACTCCCAATGGATTTTGGGGTTGTTGGACATACTGTTGCGATAATTTTGGTTGCTGAACATACTGATATTGTACGTTCGATTGCTGAACATAAGGATTTTGGATATGTGGTTGTTGAATATGGGGTTGCTGAACATAAGGGTGTTGAACATGGGGTTGTTGGTAAACAAGATGAGCTGAAGTAGGGTGACCACCTGATATAGAGGCTCTGACAACTAACTTGTTGAGGATGAAACCAAAGTTCCACCAAGACTAGATATGGGTTTTACCACCCCCGATACAGTTCCATAGTTTAGATTTCCCCCACCCGAAAGGGGAGGTGCATATAAAGGATGTGATTTCCCCCTAGGCATAGATGAAGCCATATATTTTCCACTCAAAGATGGGATCATAGTGATAATGGATAATGATAGAGGAGCAGATTACCCTAGTGAGACAATAATTTGACTTATAGAAACTACAGGTTGAGTAGCAGGTTGTGAAATGACAATCACATTTGAAACAAATAGACAAGAAGATGGGGGAATGCCCATTGACCAAATGGGATCATGAAATAAGAATGTAACTGGGTGGAAGCTAAGACACAACTTAACTAGAGGGAACACTCGTACCACTTCCTAAATCATGAAGAGTAGAAACATAAGGAAAACCTTCCGGAGGGAACATAGACTCGATGTCAACTTCTGGGATATGGGTCATAGAAGTTTCCATAGGAATACTATGAGGAGTAATAAAAAACGAAGTACCATTTTCATTTGATTCCATCTGTGGTGGAAAAAACTGCCGAACAATAGTTTGAGATGCTACAAGAGAAGCACCAAAAGGAACATTGGGATCGTCAAAAGGACTGTACGGACGCTCAGGAGATATCATGAATGGATCGTAGAGCAGATTTGGGGGAAAGACCAAAAATTGTGCAGTGGATCCAGGAATTTCTGACTCAGGATCCTTAGAAGGTGTAGACCAATCATCAGGTGGTGGTCATGAAGAGAGTGGCTGGATGCTTGGGACAATTTCAAGTTCAAAACCTTGAGCTTCAAGAGGCCCAGCTGGAAACAGCGAGAGCTCAGGATGAGCTCCTTGAGTTCCTTCAGGGGATGAGTGAGGTGAATTCAGAAATTCATCCATGATGACCTTTTGTCAAGATCAATCAAAGGATGGATGAATTCTTTTTGAGAAATTAAAAATTTTCAATTAACGATTCATGATTGAGGCAAAGGAGTACTACATGGGTAATATTTTTTCGTGGACAATAAATTTTAGAATTAAACAAAATAAACCAAAAATGGTAATCTAGGAAAAAAGGATTACTAGGTATCCATGAACTGCAGAATACCTCCTAGCAAACCAAGAAGTACAGGAAGATGATCTCCCCGAATGTTGCACTCGGTGTATCATGTCTACAAGGCAATCGACTTGGTTAAATATGGCAGGTTTGCAACCTAGCGGGGTCTCCCAAAATATATGCGATGGTACATAGGAGCTCAGTCCATAGTAACGCTCTCTAATGTGTAACCGTTCAATGAGAGTGTCCCTTTATACTTATCATATGTGGAGAATAGTCATATATAATTCCATACGTGGGAAGAGATATCACCCCTGAGATGCAAAAAATGTTGCTAGCGATAGCTGCTACACTTAACGATGTCAGAACACAGCTCTAGCCCAAACCTTTAGATGTTTGTGTTAATTCCAAATGCTCCTTAGGTTAATTGAGGTTTATTTTAATGTTGATATGAAATTAAGTTTCAATTTT
Source organism: Pinus albicaulis (assembly GCA_034641835.2). Lineage (NCBI taxonomy): Eukaryota > Viridiplantae > Streptophyta > Pinopsida > Pinales > Pinaceae > Pinus > Pinus albicaulis. The sequence continues at coordinate 1,558,862,163 of CM076580.1, read as the reverse complement.
GGGCTCTAAACGATGTCACTTGAATTCCCAAGATGCAGGTAAATAAGAAAAAAAATTCTTTGATTTTTAATGAAAGCTAAACTAACAAGGGAAGAGATAAAAAAGAGTAATGCACCAAACAAAATGCAACAAGAAAAATGCCCCCCCAACTAGCTTTCACTTTTTACTTTTCAAAAATGCAAATTCTAAAAAATAAAATGATTTCACTTTCACTATCCCAATTGAAACTCATTCAGTAAAATAACTTCTACTTTCAGTAAGATGCCATTAAATCAAAAAAATTATTTTTTGTTTTCCTCTTTGAATGATAACAACGAAATTGATGCAATCAATGTACTTAAAAAGATTCACTCGTTGAAAAATCGTAATCTATTTTCAATAAGAAATTTCAAAAACTATCCTTTCAATGCAGGTGATCTTATGCATTCAACGAAAACTAATTCTTGAAATTAACTCTAAACAGATGCGAAAAACAATTTTTTTGAACAAGAAAAAAGTACACTACTAGCTTATAACAGGGAATCAATATTTTTTGATTGACACAAGCAGTAAACAAATATTTTAATTGACTTGCAACAACAAGACTAAACCAAAACAAAAAATTTACCACTTAAATCACAAGACTAATTTGTGCTTCTCAAAGAGACTACAAACACTCAGTGGCAGAAATAATGTAATCAAAGTAAATAAAACATTTCAAAGATCAAGACACACCAAATATTTTCAAAAAGAGATTGAAAAAACTCTATTTTATAAGACTAGTGTGGCCCACTAGTTCACACCAGTGGTCTGCAGCGCGACTGTACTAGCAAAAACCACTGCTGGAAGGACGACTCTATTCGTAAAAAGATGTTCTAGGCTAGGAAAAGAGGGATAAAACAAGAAATATCTGAGAAAAAACCTTAGACTTGATACTTTAAAACATTAACAAGCTAGACTACACACTAAAAAACAAGCCAAACAAGCAGTCGCTCAACAATTGGCCAAACTCAAAATGAAGAAAAAAACAAGAAGAGGGTGAGCAAGGTGTAAGCTCCCCAACGGAGTCACCAATTTGTTACGCAGGAAAATCCCTTCTTCGAAAAGAAGTGATCCCTCTAGCTCAATGAGTGAGTCTAGTAACAACCATGACAAAGGATACAAGCTTTCCTAGTTTAACATTGAACAATAAAGTAAGAGAGGGGGACGACCTACCTCACTACTTAGTCATTTCCACAATGTCGATGTTGATCCTTTTTCTTTCAAGATCATTCCTTGTTGTTCCTTCTACATCTGAATACCTATAAATAAGATCACGCGATAAAAGAAAAAAGAGACATAGTATATGTGTTTCGAAGAAAACTACATGATAGATCAAGGAGTATCATGCTAAACCAATTAACATTAACAGATTTATGGGAAGAAAATTATACTTTGTATTATAAAATGAACAAAGGGAATCTTTGCAATTGATGCCTTGATGTTGAAGGCCTCCTTCAGAGTGGTAATCCAATTCCAAGTCACGCTCTTCAATCTCTTCTCTTTATTTGTCAAATCGACAACATATGGGCGCAATCAGGCAGAAGTAAGGCAACCAAAAATGACCAACCAAGACTCGCTAGCATCACACTCTCTTATAGCAGAGCTGAGGAGGTTAAATATCCAGTAAGGGGGGGAGAAGGCCTTATCTCTAAGGGGAAAATATTTGGAGATAGTATCAAGGGCCAAACATGGGAGTATTCGACCATCTCCTCAACCAACGAGTACCAGAACTCCATTCTCAAAAATTCTAGAGGCCAAAGCTTCTGCTCCATTTTTGGAGAACCTGCCTGAAGAGGAATAACATGACTTTACTACTTAATTCCCATGCTGGAAACGATGTTCATAGGATAGCGACATGGTGACAAGTGCGAGCTTATTAAGGGCAGAACCATGCAGGGCTTGTAAAATAAGGTTTTTTACAAACTTTGCAGTATTTTCTTCTACATCCTTTAAACACATTTTTTTCTAGGATTTTTTTCTACATACTTTAAATACCTTTTTTCTATAGGATTTCTTCTATATTTTCTTGTATTTTTTTCAATTCACACTCTTTATATGTCACTTTTTGTGTCGTTCAATTTGTTCTTTCACATATTATTGTTGTTGTTTTGTTGTCATTTGTTGTGTTTTCCTTTCTTGGTATGCTCTTTTATATTCTCTTCAATGTGCTATTTGTTATTTCATCTCTTCTTGTTGTTCTATTGTCATTTTTTGTTCATTTTTTTCTTGATATGCTCTTTAATATTCTCTTTGATGCACTTTTTGTCCAATTTTTTCTTTCATCTCTTCTTATTGTTGTTATGCTATCATTTGTTGCATTTTTATTTCTCGATATGATATTTTAATTTGATGTGCTATTCATTGCTCCATTTGTTCTTTCATCTCTTCTTATTGTTGTTATGGCTGTCATTTTTTGCATTTTTCTTTCTCGATATGATATTTTGATTTTAAGTGCTATTTATTTCTCAATTTGTTCTTTCATCTCTTCTTGTTGTTGTTATGTTGTCATTTGTTGCGTATTTCATTGTTGATATTCTCTTTCATATTCTGTTCATCGGTCAATTTGTCCTTTCATATTTTCTTGATATTGTTTAGTTGTCATTTTTTGTGACTATTTTTGTTGATATTCCTTGTCATTTTATCTTTGTTTCTTTGTCAAATTTCTATTTGTTGTTCATTCCTGTTCATGTTTTTTTCTTCACACTCCCCAACTTCCACATCACCCATATTGTTATTACTGTGACACACAAATCATTACACATCAGTATAAATTCACAAAAATGAATGTGTATAATGAAAAAATTGAAATATTAACTAATATTACTAAGAATTTGTCCATAATCCCTCTCCATAGCGAGACCTTTATTTAATATTTTGGTGTTTTCTAATTAGTTACACAAATAACTATTCTTCAAAATATGATATTACTATTTACACTGAAATGAATGTGTAAAGTTCGAAACGTTGAAAGCTTAACTAATATTATTGAGAAGTTGTCCATAAGCCTTCTCCAACGAAAGACCTTTATTTATTTTTTAGGTGTTTTCTAATCATTTACACAAATAAATATTCTTAAAAATAGGATAATAAACTCACTTTATTTGGAAAAAATATGGTGGTCTCAATTTCCTGAAAAATGATGGTGGAACATGTTGGACACCTAATCCGCTAAGGGTTAAGGTGTGGAAAATGGATAGCCAAAGGAAGTCCAAGAGACCTTGGAATGTGTAATCCAAGGGTCACCCAATGTACTATAAAAGTATATCATTGTGAATAATAAATGAACACATGCTTATCTTTCCTATTTTTCTATCTATTCCATTACTGGGTTTAACATGGTATTAGAGCAGGCGAATTCCTGCCCTGCCAATATTTGAGCCACTAGATATGTAGCCTCTTTGTGCATGTGAGATCTGCCATATTGGATCTATAATTTTTTTCCATAACTTGAGTTTCCTAATTATGCACCGTGCCTTTCCATTGGGATTCTAATGCTCCACTAAATTTTCCTCCTATTGAAACCTTTTTCTTTATTGTGCCTTTGACTAAAACACTCCTCTAATTTGGTTTCTGTCAAAGATTCATCTTCTCATGTCTGCGCTCTGCAAATGACAGTGCTCTTTATCTGAAACACCCTCTGTCTCTTTATTTTAGGAAATATTTTACTGTGTGTTATATTATATATAAAAAAATGTCTTGGTTCACTCAGTTTCACAGTAAAAGATGAATTTCATTCTATTTTAGAGGAGGAAATAAAGGGAGAAGTTGTGCTCATTTATGTGAAAAAGCATGATCTCCCAGGTTCCCTCGATGATGCTGCAATAACTGAGGCCATTCTTGAGTTTGACCGACTGCACTTCAAATATTTTTTTGTTCTTGTTTCCCTCAACACTGCTCTACTTCCAACTCCACTCATCTCCTTACTGCGTGTCTCTTCCCTCCCGCCTACTCGGCCCTCCCTCACACCAGTCCACCTGCTCGACCTTCCCTCATGTTGGCCTGCCTTCTCTTCCCTCCCTGGCCTCCCTCAATCCTGCTCGGGACTTCACCTCTGTCGGCCCCTCCACCTCCACCTCCCACCCCCTCCGCTATCCCCTCCACTCTCCTCCCTGTTCCCACATCCCTGCTCCCTCCCCATCAGTTCATTTCCTCCATCCCCGCTGACTCATCTCCTCCCCTCGGCAACCCTGCTCCCTCCTCCACCCTCCCTCCCACCTGCTCCTTTCTCCCCGCTCCCTCCTCCTTCCTTCGTTATGACCAGACTCTACTGCTCTCAACCTCGACCCTCCTCGCTGCTGCAGGCCCCCTCCCTCCACTATGCGCTCCCTCAACCTCCCTCCTCTCTATGCTCCCCTCCTCCCACCTCAAATAGACCCCTCCATGCAGCACCCCACTCCCACTGCTCTCCTCCTCCTCTATGCGGCACTCCTACCTCCTGCTTCTCCCTCCTCCACCCTCCTCCCTTCTCCTACGTGCTCCCCTCCTCCCACCTCCCACAACCCCCTCCGCTCAACACCCCGCTCCCACTACTCTCTTGCTCCTCCCGTAGTGCTCCTACCTCCTACTATGCTCCCCTCCCCCCACCTCCCATAGCCCCCTTCGATCTCCCCTCCTCCCAGCTCCCACAACCCCCTCTGAGCTCCCCTCATCCCAACTCCCACAGGTCCCAAGATCAGGATGATGTTGAGGAGTATTTCAATTATATCAGCATGCTTGTTATTGACGGGTCATATGAAAATATGGAAGACTTTTTGAACAAGAACATACAAACTATAGACATATTTCTTCTACTGAATGCTTCTGAAGGTGACAAACCCAAAATAGAAGAGATAATACGAGATGGAGCTGACGACAGAGTTACTGATGTTGAGGGAAGGACTGCTTTAGACTGAGCAAATGATGATGAGATAATGAATTTGATTGCAGATTTTCCCAAGTGAAATATATGTTTCTCTAGAATTCTTTCAATATTTTACCCTGTTGCTCTTATATTTATTTTCACCGCTTCAAAGTACAGATGATTGTTAGACACCACATCATTGAGTAGAGTGGGTGTCCTTGCCATATATTGTTATGCCCCAAATCTGTGTGCAAGAGAAAGAAACTATGTGAGTTAGAATATAAAATGAATTCATTTATAAATCTATAATGTTTATCCTTTCCTGTAATGTCTCTAGGCATGTTCATGCTTTTATCATTTTGATTCACCTACTTTTAATACACATGAGGTAGGGTCAAACAACATTTCAAGTGTACCCATTAGGGGAAGTAGGAAATTTATTAGCTAGACATTTAGACCTAAGGCTACCTTAAGATTTTAGTAATGTTTTGTGAGTTCATTTAAACTGAGACTTTATGTGCACTATACCGGTTTGGTCTCTCTGGGAAATATTCAATAAGCTAGGATTTATCTAGTCTTGCTAAGTCTTTATTTTGTCTCACAAAATGGTCAAAATTGATAATATATTAGGGCTGTTAAATACTCTAATACATTCTACTGCAGACGAGATAGTAATGTTAGCAAAGATACTCTTTTCGACATTGAATTCTACCTACAAAATCCACTCGACAAGATTAAATTTCTGCAGCTTGAGTTAGAGCTATAGAAATATGAGCTTCAATAAATGATTTGTCGTTCTAAACTTGATTTTTTTTCTAAACATTGAGACAAACTCCCATCAACAACAAGAGCATATTTTCATGCAGAATTAAACATCCAGCATGCACTTCCCAAGCCCATCTTTAGACCTTGGGAAGAGCTTGTCCATAACAAGCACAAAAATAGTATTGGATATGACAAGGAGGTGTCCTTTCATATTCCGGGCTACACCAAGCCCATCAAATTTCAGAGTGCTAGATTTATTCATGATAGCTCACCTTTAGTTGTTGTATATTGTTCTCCTCTTCCATAGAAATAACAAAAAATTATGAAATTCCAACACTGTGACCGAGTTGGCCATATGAAATATCATTGTTTTGATCTTCACCCATGCAAGCACTATGGTCAGCGCACTCATTCTTCACACAGATGCTTCAGAAAGAAGCCTCCCGCAAGAACAAAGATTCAACTTCGATGGATCGCTTCCTGGAAATGGAAATCAATAGCCTAGAATATGTTTCAATCATATGTCAGAACTTGTTCAATAGTATTGAGCAATCTTGTAGTCGAATTTTCACCATCATCTCACCTTGTATCTGAAGGGAGGGGAAATGATGGTCATCTACAAGCTTCAAAGCCACATTAAGTGAGCTTCAGCCAATACCCATCATTCCAGATTTAGAGTTGTAGCCAAAGACACAGAAGTTCAAGTGAACATGAGCCATATCATTCCAGACTCAGAGTTGTAGCTAGAGATAGAGCAGTTCAAGAGAGCCTGAGGCACAACCTGTCATTCCAGATTTAGAGTTCTAGCCAGAGACATAGATTCCCATGAGAATGCCTTTGGTTGGTGGTCAGCCTTAAACCATCTATGTGAGGTTTATTTTCTTCCTCTTCAAAGAATTAAAGACACTTCCTCTAGCAGAAGACTTTAGCTTCTTTCCAGTTTTGGTAGAGTTCTAGGAAATGCATCAATCATTCCGGAGTTGGTGGTCATCCTTAAAGCATCACAGGTTGTTGACCTCCCTTCCTCCAAGTTAAAGGTCTCGCTCTTCAAAATATGAGGAGCACTTCCTCTAGCAGAATACCTCAACTTCTTCTAGATTTGGAATAGTTCTAGGAACTGCACTAAGTGATCTAGTGTTGGCGATCATCCTTAAACCACCCCTTTATGCCAACATTTCAGAGAGCTCATTCAACCTATTGTTGCCATGCATACTTTGCAGGTTTGTATTACAATTTTCTTCTTCGACTCACACATACCCCTTTGGATTAAGGGGGGGAATGTTGGACACCTAATATGCTAAGGGTTAAGGTGTGGGAAATGGACAACCAAAGGAAGTCCAAGCGACCTTGGAATGTGGAATCCAAGGGTCAACCAATTTACTATAAAATTATATCATTGTGAATAATAAATGAACCCACACTTAACTTTCCTATTTTTCTGTCTATTCCATTACTGGGTTTAACAGAACAAATTGTCATTTAATACTGAATTCGATGGAGTTGAGACGATTCAATTTTCTATCTTGTATAATTGGTGTCGATTTCTAATAAGGGCATTCCAATCACTTATCATAAATGCAAATGGTTAATCGTCACTACCAATATTTGAATATATATATATATATATATATATATATAATTAAAAAAGAAAAAAAAAAGAGAGAATAAAACATACATTATCATAGTTTGTCCTTCAAAATAATTTTGATTAAAAGAAGTTGTATTGATGAGCTATGTTATTTTTTGTATTAGAAACAATGCAACTATTTTATAGGGATATTTCTTTAAAAGATCTTGTTCTGATTGAATCTAAATTCATTGGCATTTGCAAAGGCTATTTATATTAGTTGGTGGTACTTTTTTATCATTTATAACTTGATGAGACAAAAAACATTATTAATTAAAATTTTAAACTATTAGAACTAAGTTATATATATATATATATGTATATATATATATATATATATATAATTATATATATATAATTTTAGTTTGACATATTTAATTAATAATGTTCTTTTGTCATATATATAACAAAACAAAAGAAAAAACCTTTTATGTCATGTAACACATGAAAAAAATGGCATTACAAAATTATACACCAATCATTTGTCATATCCCCATGACAATCATTTCAAAAGTGTACATAGCCATCTCATTAAACCACCATTTGAATAGTGGTTGAAGAGTGATGTTAGTTGGATTTGAGACAATTCATTTTTCTATCTTATATAATTGGTGTAGATTTATTTTAGAAAAATATAGAAGGTGTTTTAAAATAATAAAGGCATTGCAATCACTTCTCACAAATGCAGACGGTTAATCATCATCACCATTTATTTATTGATCAAAAGACGTTTTATTGATGGACTATGTTATTTCTAGGATTAGAAACACTGAAACATATTTTATGGTAATGTTCCTTTAAAATATATTCTTCGGCTTTGGTTTAATCTCAAATCAACGACATTCTCTACAACTATTTATATTGGTTGATGTTACTTTTTTCCATTTAGAACTTGATGAGACAAAAAAAACATTATTAATTAATAATATCAAACTATTAAAAATAAAAACATTATTAATTAATGTCAAACAATTAGAAATAAATTCTTATTAAAATATATACATTTTATTTTTTTACTTTATATAATTATTATATATACAATATTATAAAAAAAAAACATTTATTTCATGCATTAAATGAAAATAAACATGATATTACAAAATTATACACCAATCATTTTCCATGTCCCCATGACAACAGTTTGAAAAGACTACGTAGCCATCTCATTAAACCACATTTTCTGATTTCCTAAGATATTTATAAAATTACGATCTTTGTCATAAACATTATTCAAAGATTGACCATATTCATCTACGGATATTTCTAAATATGACTTCTCACATAATTCCATGAAGGAAAAGTACTCAAAATTCTATTATTAATATTTTATTAATTTTTAACATTAAAAAGATGCATTTAATATTTATTTTATTTTAAATTTATTAAAAGTGGAGTTAAAATAAGTAAATTATTCCATAAAAAATAAAAAACTAGGGAAAAGGGTGTCATAAAAACGTTAAAAAAGCCAAGTTGAATTGAAAATGTTTTTCTTTCTTTCTTTTTTTCCTAGAATGTTATTTTTCTGCTTTAACTGGAAACAAAAAAATACCATCATAGTCGGTTTTTTATCACGTTATGTTGCCAAAAACCACCATAGCAGGTTGTCTAGTCATGTTATGCATCGTTCAATAGTAAATATTATTTGTGAGAGAGAGAGAGAGAGAGAGAGAGAGAGAGAGAGAGAATGCCACTTATTTATATTTTAAATTAAATCAAATACCAATGAAGATGCATGGATCCCTCATTTATGAGGAAGAGAGAAACCTATACTTTATGGTGAAAACAAATAACAAATAGCTTGACAAGTAGGGTGAAAATCACAGAACTTCTCACTTTACCAAGAAGAACGAAAATCACCATAGATGCATAGGTCCCTATTTGTCATACTCGGTAACATTCCTAGAAACACAAATATGTGCTGCCCCCTACAAGGGGTGCAAGGGAAGGCAAGGTGGATATATAAAACAAATTACTCATTTCCAAGTGGGTGTTTATATATAAATTCTAGGGAATATCAAGAAAGAATGAATATTTATGTTATCTCTACCTATCAATCATCAAACAAGCCAATGCCATTCAACGTGGTAGGCAGTGAGAGTCAAATTACTACTGCTATTGTTCATTGAATTAGATTAGAAAAACATGTAGTGGATCTCAATGTTGGATTGAATATAGCGTCATATTTCTATCTATCCAATGATAAAGTTTTTTTAAAGATGCATTGTAAGATAATTTTTATCTACACAAAAGATAATCATACAAAAATAAATACAGAAATGTAAAAAAAAATTCAAAAAATAAGATTCACATGAAATTTCACAATTTACATCCCCATGATTCACATGAAAATTCATGTTCAATTAGTGTCTTAAAACTTGAACTAACTCCATAACTATTTTCATGTTTAGTTATAATCCTAATGCATGTGTGTTTTTACAAGGTTTAACAGAGCATAAGAAAACAAAACCCTAACTATATGAAATCCAAAAACCTTTGACTTAGTAGCACACATCATTTTTAACAATAGGAGTCAATAATACATGCACATGTTTCTTCATTGTACCGAACCCTTAATCTTCGAATAAAATAAATTTGATATTGAAAGAGTTCCAACATTGTGCGATAACGTTGACCATGATCTATTGTGCAAATTAAAGGTTATCCTCTTATCTAGGTGGATTTTGGAGGCCACTTCCCTATTCCACTTGGACCTCCAACATGGTTTTCTATCAATTTCCTATTTTCATCTCATTTTCCTATTTCGAAAGTTTTCTATTTTGGGAGTTTTCAGGTCCTGAACTTTTAGAGTCGTTTTGAGGCCCTAAACGACATTTTTTTGGGAAACATGAAATACTAAAAATCGATGTTTGTAGTTGAAAATTGTTGTTCTCAAATAAAATTTTCTAATGGGATATAATACGTGCCAAATGAAGATCATATGCCAAAGTTACAAAACCAGGAAGTTGACATACCAACTAACCCCATCAGGCTCATACCTTTTGGTGCTCCATCTCCTAGGGTTATTTTTTTTAATCTTTAGGGTTTCTCACTGTTTATTCATGATGAAAAGTCCTTAGAGCCTCATTATAACATAGTTTAAAAGACATGTATATGTCACATCTCTTCTTGGAGATAAGCTACCGTCACCCGAGCTAGTTTTCTTTAATTTTGCGTGTAAACAATTTTCAACAGTTGTTATTTAATAATGGAAGTTCAGTTTCACTATATCTCTATGTTTCTATTTTAAATATGTATTTCATTTTATTCCTTAATAAATATATATCAATGATATCAGAGCCATTTTCTCTTTCTATATTTTTCTATGCTTATCCAAACAAGGTCAGGGTAAAACGAGTTGGGACTCGAATTGCTTGAACCCTTACAAGACCATCCTCACTGACCTCAAATATATCCCATGGTGGAAGAAAAGAAAGATGAGGGAGCAGGATATCCTATAAAATTATTTCTCAAGGAATCCCTCGAGTGATAGAGGAACGAGGTGATGGATCATTTTTCCCATATCCTTTAACTGATACCAATGGGAAACACATCTCCATCGAGCAGTCACCTCAGAGGCGCCACCCCAATTAAGGTACAATTTAATTTTTGCATCCTCATATTTGAAGCCTAGATGGACGCAGATGCTCAAGATAAATTGTTAAATATGCTAGAAGGATATTTTTCGGTCCATAATTTTTCTGGTAGAGAAGATTATATTTGCGCTCCTTAAGGCCACCTTGTATGTCGAGGAATAGTGGGAAGCTTAATCTGAGAAAATGGCCGAGGAGTAATCCTCTGTATTTTTAGCCACATCCTCATGTGAATCTTTCAAAGATGTCATTAAGGAACAATATTTCCCTGTTGGGATCAATGAATACAAATACATAAAATGGACCACACTATAGCAAGAAAGGGACTAAGAAGTGCCATATTTTAGGAATATCTTTCATACCCTATGCATGAAGCTAGGTATCAAATACTCTGAGAAAAATATGATGCTCAAGTACCGTGATTGTAGTCACAAACAAATGCAGTTAAAAATGGATTTCCTGGACACCTCCTTGCTTCATTCGGCATACCATTATACTGTCAATATTGAGTAGAAATTTAAATAGAAGAAGCAATACATTGGATCTGGAAATCCGAATGAGGGCAAGGGTGCAAAAAAATAAATTGGATAAGGTCGTGGAAGAGTACAAACAATATATTCTCCTCACCCATAAGGGTACCTTTGCATTGTTAAGAATTTGAGTGATCTGACCCTTAGTGCACCTCTACCTAATGGGACAAAACACCATCACTCTCTTACGTAAAATGATGAAATTTAGTGGAGTATCTAGGAGTTTCTATAGAAATGGCACATATAACCTAGTTCCTCACTTTATGGGAGCCCAATTATACTCGTGTAGAAGAAATATGGGACTGAGAGACTCTACATTAATGATTGGGTGCTGAAAAAAATCACAGTTAGGAACAAATATACCTGATCCCACATATTGATGACCTTTTTGACCAACTCAAGGGGGCTAGGTACTTCACCAACATCGATTTTAGGTCTGGATATCACCAAGTTCCAATAGAACCCACAGATTTATGGAATACCACCTTCAAGTCCATGAAGGGTTTCTTTGAGTGGTTGGTCATGCCCTTTGGGTTGACAAATTCCCTCACAAATTTTATGAGGATGATGGATGAAATATTGTGGCCTTTCACCAACCCATTCATGGTTGTATATTTAGATGATATCCTCATCTTCAAAAAGCTATGTGCCAACATGGAGAAATTCTCCTTTGGCATGAACCAAGTCTAATATATGGGCTACATAATTGATGATAAACGTGTGCATGTGGATTCATCTAAGATCCAAGTCATTTGGGATTAGCTATCCCCGACAACTTTAACAAAACATCATAGCTTCTTATACCTTGATAATTTCTATCAGAGATTCATGTTGGGGTTCTATGATATCACTTGGCCCTTGAGCCAATTTACCAAGGTCAGAGGAAAATCAAAGTTTTTTTTGGTCTGAGTCACAACAAAAAACATTCATTGAACTGAAACACCGTCTTTGCTCTATACCAGTCCTCACCTTGCCAAAACTACAAAAACCATTTGAGATTGAGACATATGCCTCTGATTATTTTTATTGATGTAGTCATCACTCAAGACAGGCATCCAAAGGCCTATCAAAATGAGAAGCTCTATGATATTGTTCAAAGGTACCCCTCCTATGATAAGGAATGTATTATATCGTGCAAGCCTACGAACAATGAAAACATTATATTCTAAGGAATGAGATGATCATCCACTCGGATCCCCGACCTCTTCAATTTATACAGACACATGGGACTCCTGAAGAATGATTTCCATAAAAAATGGTCCAATACCTACAACAATTCCATTTTAACATAAATACAAGAAGCGTAGTACCAATCAAGTCGCAAAATACCCCAGTCAGCTCCCAATTATGGGACTAAGCACAATTCTCAACTCTTATGGGAATAATCTCTAGATGGCCACAACTATATGAAAATGACTCAGAATTCGCTACCACCTTTTAATTTTATAGCATTGGGAAGTGTTCCAGGTCTCAAATTTTGAGGAGAGGCTTGGACAGAAGTATTCCAGAGAACCCATAAATCGTTTGTGGAGATTCCACTCATATTTTTCTTTATTAAGATAATTAATTATTTTAATGAGATCCCTAAGTATAAACTTAGAGAAATTAAATAATTAAAGGTTATTAATAAGGCAAAGTATGAATATTCCAGAAAACGAAGATCAAGTCATCTTTTAATCTGATCCATTGATTAAGGATATAACTTGGGTTGTTGATTCATCAGTGAGAATATTATAAGAGAAGGCTTGAGGGTCATTTGGAAAACAAGATGAGCACATTCTTAGTACCCGAAGGAAATCGATTTAGAATTAAGAGAATTCGATTTCAGTGGGTGAGTCTATAGAGGTGGGGTTGCAGAGACAAAAGGAGGAGGGAGAAGTTAGCAGAGGCAGAGAAGAAGAAAGGTAGAGGATGAAGGGAAGAAAGAACTGAGCAATAACACTAGCCCTTCACGTAGGTTTACACAGGCCAGGTAGGGATTGCATAGAGGGGATACACAGATTAACGAAGAGGGTGTAGGAGGTCATCCCATGTGTCGGGAATTCTTCCGAATTGCCCGGAAAATTCATATTAGGTGTATTCTATTTGATTCTTCTTATCAATACTTCTATAAAATATCTTTACATTGCTGAAGATAAATATAAACCCTCTTCTACTGCACCATTTTTCCCAGATTGGGTTTTTTTGGGGACAATTATCCAAAAATAATTATGTTCATGCGGTTGTTTCTATTGTGTTGTATGTATGATTTTTTTCTTCTGATTTTGATTAGAGTGAAGTATTGCAGTTGTGTCTATTTCAAATTTAATGAAGTATTTGTAAATAACTTATCAAATAAGTAGGCGAAATAAATCAATTACAGCAGTAATAATTTTCAAAGTGAAAATTTCACATGGTATCAGAGCTAAAGGCAAAAGACAAGAAGGGAGGTTTTGCAATGGAATAGAGATTTGAGGTTAATAAAGTTCAGAAGGGCCAACACAGTCCTCCAAAGCACATAGAGAAACATAGGTAGCATGACATATCTGTTCTGGCATCCAGACTAGAGGAGGACTTTTCTTGTCTATCAAGCACGGCCTCTCCAAGAGTTTGGTATATTGAAAGTGGAGCACATGTTGGAAATACTGAGAGGTGGGGGTGGAGTAGTATTCCTTTCAATTGAAGCATTAGTTTCATCTTCAGTGTGCTCAGTGTTTGTACAATGATAGAAATAAATAAGAAGGAACACAAATGCACCATGATTTTAAAGGTGAAACCCACTTGAAGACAAAAACCACCTAATGCTTTTAATAATTCTTTAATATTGTGCAACTCCAATTGAAAATAAAGCTCCAGCTTCCCTGCGAATCGAAAATTCTTCTCCAACTCCTTGGATGTGAATTATCCTTTTGGAGGATTCCTTGAGGTAGTCCAAGTACGAGCGGATGCCCCAACGATCGATGACTCTGATTCCTTACTAGCACCACCCTGCCACCCTATAGAAGAATAAAAGAAGAATGGACTCTCGTACCAGGGAAAATGGTCCACTTTACAATGATATAGAATGATGTAGAAGAAGAATATATACTAGACCATAACCCCAACTTTGACACAACCACCTAATGAGATCCTAGACCTCCCAACACTGCCTCTTGAACCCTTGGCAGATAGACATTAGTACAATTTTTACAATAATGTATTTACAATGACTTAGTACAATGATACCTTTACAATGATTGTATGTAGTGCTGCTCACTTGAAGACTTCATATGATGAACTTCTTGCTGGTGTTATGCACCTTGGTTGCTTCTCTTGTCATGCTACCCTCTGCTGCACCTTGATTTTCTTTTTTGTCTTAGAAAATTTGGTCCTTTGCAACCCTTGACAACACATGATCTAGCTTTTTCTTGCCTTCTAGGAGCTAGATATTGAATCTGGTGTATCTCTGTTATTTCAGATCCTCAATATCTCATTTTCGTTTCTGTAGTAGTCCTCTAAGTATTCTTTCCAATTCCATAGGTCTGACCCAATTTGGATTCTTCAAGAGAGAGTTATACCCAATCTCTCACAATGCCCTAATTAAGGACTGTTTCAGCAGAGCGCACTTGTACAACATGCCACGTGTCAATGTTTCTTCATTTGTATTTGAAATTTATAGAGTGAAAATTAAATACTGTGCCACTTTTTATATAATTCCAATCCGATACTCAGAGAGAGAGTTATGACGAATTTACCAAGGTCACTTCTTTAAGATGAATTTCAGGAGCCTGCAAAAACCCTGACTTCCACAGATCATATCTCCACAAATATTGTGCACCTTGATCTGAAATTTTTACTGCAGCTTCCTCAGGATTTTGGCTTCGTGTCATAAACATTTCAGCTTCTTAACCTCCATATAAAAAAATTTAGAGCGAAAATTCTACGATGACTTGTTTCAGATGGCGAAATCCCTTACATAAGGAGGAAATGAAGATCACAAATTATATGAATGCTTAAGTTGAGAGGGGCTTCAACAAGTGAACGTGGGAGGGATTTTAGGAGCATAAAAAATATTAATTATGACTTTTCAATGATGCATGCCCCAACCCCATGGGGTTTTAGCCCACTAACTGGGGTTACAAACTTCAAACATGAATATCTCTCAAACCGTGAAGAGTTACATGGCGTGCCATATATCAATGGAAACATCTAGAAAAGTAGAAACCATAAAAAGGATTATTGACCCAGAAAATATTAATTTGGTAGGTAAAAATTCCTATGCAATACTGGGTTAGCCCTTGGTGCTGCTTGGGTTGACATCAATGACAACCGCTGATAAAAAATCTCCCCCTTTGGCATTGATGGCAACAAAAGTATTCCCCCTGCGATCAAGACACCTCTTCCTACAACATTATCTCCCCCTTTGACATCAATGGCAAAGCGTAACTCCCCCTGAAACACAACCATCCTACAGACCTGTACACACTTCCACTCCTGCTGACACACAACCGTCCTGCAGACCTGTACACACTTCCACTCCCCCTGACACACAACCATCATGCAGACCTGTAATCTAATGAGAACTTGGGAGTATCCCAAGATTTTGATGAAGATATTCAAATGCTTCACGAGGTAAAGGTTTAGTGAAGATATCAACAATTTGTTCTTTTGTACAAACATACTCAAATTTGATATTCTTTTCAGCGACTTGTTCTCTAACAAAATCATATTTGATCGCAATGTGTTTTGCTTTCGAATGCATGACAGGATTCTTGGAGATGCTGATGGCGCTAGTGTTGTCACAGAATATGGGAATAGGCTCACTAAATTGTACTTGAAGATCTTGCAAAGTTTTTTTTATCCAAAGGACTTGAGTACAACATGATGCTGCTACAATGTATTCTGCTTCCGTTGTAGATAACGAGATTGAAGTTTGCTTTTTGCTCAACCATGATACGAGACAACCACCTACATAGAATGTTGTTCCACTAGTAATCTTACGATCATCAACGCTTCCTACCCAATCTGCATCTGTAAAGGCTTGAATAATGAGATTGTTACCCTTAGGATACCACAAACCATATTCTTCTATGCCCTTTAGATATCGAAGAATTCTTTTGACGACAATAATATGTGATTCTTTTAGTGCTGCTTGGAATCTTGCTACTTGTCCAACTGCTTGCATAACATCTGGCTGAGAGGCTGTTACATATAGAAGACTACCAATCATAGATATGTACAACCTCTGATCCACATCCTTATATGAGTCGTCTATGCTCAATTTGCAACCTGTTACCATTGGAGTAAGGACGGGTTTGCAATCTTCCATTTTGAATTTCTTGAGCATTTCCTTGATGTACTTGGCTTGACATGTAAATATTCCTTTCTCCTGCTGAGATATTTGAAGCCCTAAGAAGTATGTCAACTCACCAAGTAAAGACATCTCAAACTCACTTTGCATATTTGTAGAAAAGTTCTTACTTAGTTGATCATCATTGCTACCAAATATTATATCATCCACATATACCTCAACGATTGTTAAATTATCTTTATCTATTTGTACATAAATATTGCTATCAACAGTACCTTTCTTGAACCCTTGTTGACATAGATATCCATCAGGATGAGCATACCATGCTCTGGGAGCCTGCTTGAGACCATATAGAGCCTTCTTTAACCTAGAGACATAGTATTCTTTTTTTGATAGTAGATAACCTTCAGGTTGTTCGATGTAAACTTCTTCTTCTAATTCTCCATTCAGAAATGCTGACTTAACATCCATTTGGTAGACTTTGATTTTTCTTGAACATGCATAGGCGAGAAACATTTGGATGGCTTCCATTCTGGCAACTGGTGCAAATGTTTCGTCGAAATCAATTCCTTCCACTTGTGCATAGCCTTTGCAAACCAATCTTGCTTTGTTTCTGGTAACCTACCCATCTTCATTCAATTTGTTCCTGAACACCCATTTAGTCCCAATGACATTTTTATATTTTGGTCGTGGAACTAATTCCCAGGTGTTATTCTTCTCAATTTGATCCAATTCTTCATTCATAGCTGCTACCTAATGTTCATTTTGGCTGGCTTCCTCAAAACTACTAGGCTCAAAGGTTGCTAGAAAAGCAACATGAGCTTGTTGTGATGAACGAAGTTGTCAACCTTCATTTATGTCACCAATGATTTGATTTGATGGATGGTTCTTTTGACTCCACTCTTTTGTTCTCCTTGGAGGAGCTTGTTGTTGTTGTTCTGGTATATCTTGATGATCATTGTTTACTTCTTCCTCGTTGATAGTTTCTTCTTGTTCTACAATTTTATTTGTCTTTTTCAGCCTCTGTCTCAAGTTTCAAAGATTCTAGATCCTCATCATTACTCGCTAGAACACCATCTTCGTCAAATGTAACATTTATGCTCTCCACTATCTATTTTCTTCTTAGATTATAGCATTTATAGGCCTTTCTTTTGCGTGAGTAACCAAAAAAGATACCTTCATCAACACGTGATTCAAACTTACCCAAATTTTGATCTTCTCTTTTGATATAACATTTGCTTCCGAAGATTCTGAAATATTTTACATTAGCTAGTTTTCCTTTCCATAATTCATATGGAGTCTTGTTGCAATTATTTCTGAGAAGACTTCGGTTGATAATGAAGACTGCCGTATCAATTACTTGAACCCAGAATTTTTCATCCAATTTTGAGTCCTTCAACATTGTTCTACCCATTTCCTGTATGGTTTTGTTCTTTCTTTCATCAACTCCACTTTGCTGAGGTGTTCGTGCTATTGAAAATTTCGTTTTTATTCCATTTTCATCACAGTATTGCTGAAATAATTTGGAAGTGAATTCTTCACCATTATCTGATCTTAAACACTTTATTTTCAGATGAGTTTCATTTTCAACCAACTCCTTGTAGATCTTAAAGCACTCAAATGCTTCAAATTTTTTCTTTAGGAAACTGAAGGCTGTCATCCAGGTATATTCATCTATCATTAACATGAAATATAATTCTCCGTCTAAGCCTTTTGTTCTCATAGAACCACATAGATCAGTATGTATCAATTCCAATAAATGTGATGCAAAGTTTTCTTTTGTTTTAAATTGGAATTTTGTCTGCTTTCCATGCTGACATGCCTCACACAGTGTGTTGGAAGGTTTTGAGATTTTCGGCATTTCTCGTACTACTTCCTTTTTGCTTATTCTGACAAGATTGTCAAAGTTTATGTGACCCATTTGTTTGTGCCATAACCAGCTTTCATCTTCTTTAGCTAGTAGACATGCTTTAGCTGCTTCATCCATAACATATATGTTGTTTGGAGCTCGACTTGCTGTAGCCACAATTTTACCATACCCGCCTTTCCTGATTTCACATTTTGTGGAGTTGAATAGCATTGTGTGTCCTTGATCACACATTTGTCCAACACTGAGCAGATTGTGATTCATGTTTTCGACCAATAGAACATTCTTGGCTATAACATCTTTGCTTCCAAGAGTGATGGTACCTGATCCTATAACATTTGAAGATCCATCATTTCCAAAGGATATGGTTCCATCCTTCTTCTGTTTTAGAAATACAAATTTCCTTCTATCTCCAGTCATATGCGTTGAGAAACCACTATCAACATACCACACATCTTTCTTTTTTTGAGCCTTGAGAGCGAGAGCACAATTATCAGTCTTCTTCTTCTTCCATGTTCGTTCATTCTATGGCTTCAAAGATTCTTCTGGAGGATTTTCATGTCTGCAG
Organism: Pinus albicaulis; assembly: GCA_034641835.2. Taxonomy (NCBI): domain Eukaryota; kingdom Viridiplantae; phylum Streptophyta; class Pinopsida; order Pinales; family Pinaceae; genus Pinus; species Pinus albicaulis. The sequence goes on along the minus strand of CM076580.1, from coordinate 1,558,843,086 downwards.
TCTCTAGCTATGTGTCCAAAGTTCTGACATTTGTAACATTCCATATTATTTCTTAAATTTTCAAATCTATTGTTGTTTTGTTGAACCCTAGGAGGTTCATATTTGAAGAATCTCTTGGAATTGTATTGGTTCATAGGGTACGTGCGAAATTCTACAGCTTTATGACCAAATTTTCCACATGAACAAAAATAGCCATGAAAAATATCTTGGTACCTGGATGAAAATCTTCGTCGAGGAATCATCTTCCAAGAATGTGCTTGCGAATCTTATCCAATGAAGTCTTCATGTATGTCAGATGTCATAGGTTGATTGTATTTTGTTGTAGAGGGTCTTTCCTCTTCTTTTTTGTAACCGAGGCCAGTTCTGTCGTTGTAAGATCGTTGATTTTTGATGAGCTTTTCCAATTCCCTTGAGCTGTTGGCATAGTTTTGGATATTTTTTCCCTTCTTCACTTCCTTATGCAGCGAGAATACTTCGACTTCTAATGCCTCCCTTTCTTGGTTGCTTTATTCCAACTTCTTTTGAGGTGACCCTTCAATACATTTGTGTTCTTCAACTTCAATTTTGGGACCTTGAACTTGTTCTTCAAGAGCATTGGAACGGGTCTTATCAGCCTTGAGCTCTTTTATAAGCTTGATTGCCTCCTCATAAAATTATTCTATGGTCAACCCTTCGTCTTCATTGTTTGATACTTCTTGTTTATTGTGCTTGGCCATAAACAATACTTTCTCATTGGCTTCTTCTTTGTTGTCACTTTCTTCATTGGATGATGAGCTATCTTCTTTAGAGAGAAATTTCCTTTTGGATCCTTTCTTTTTGCCTTGCTTGTTGAATTTCTTAAAACCTTTCTTTCTTTTTGAGTTGCCATCACTTTTGTTCGGACATTTTGCTACGAAATGCCCAACCTCACCACAACCGAAACATATCAATGGAAATTTACCTTTGAATTTTCCCTTACCAAGTTTTAGTTTTCTCGTAAGGTAAGCATATTATTCATCTGAAAGACCTTCTCCATCATCTCCCTTTTCTTCACACATGCAGGTGCATGTCATTTCAATTGAAAGTTGTTTGTCCTTATTGGTTTTCTTAGATGCAACGAACGCAATTTCTAGATTTGAAGTACCGTTTTCTTCATCAAGTCTCATTTCATATGCTATTAGAACTCCATGTAATTCTTCCTTGCTGAGTTTGTCTAGATTTGCACTGTATTCTAAGACTGATACCTTTGGGTTGAATCTCCCTAGTAATGTTCTAAGAATCTTCCGTATAATAGTCTTCTCGTCAAATGGCTCTCCCAATCCTTCCAGAGTATTGGTTATTTCATCAACATATTGGAATTATTCAGCAATGTTGCAATCTTCTTTCATTCTGAGTTGCTCAATTTTTTCTCTATAGATTTGAAGCTTTGCTTCTTTGACATTTGAGTCACCTGCATATATATTCTCAAGCTTGTCCCATACATTTTTGGCAGTTTTACAACCCAACACCTTATGATAAGCAGATTCAATAAGTCCACTGATAATAATATTCTTTGCTTTTACATCATTTACCAAATTCTTCTTACCTTGTTCATCCGCGGTTGATGTAAATCCATTTTGAACAGTGTCCCATACTTCGTAACCTTGCGCCAAGAGATAGACCTCCATTCTTCCTTTCCAGAGTGCATAATTATTTTCATTGAACAGAGGTACACCATTCTTGGTATGCTCCATGACCTCCTTCCAGTTGTTAAACTACTATTGAAGGAACCAAGCTCTAATACCAATTGTTGGAAATACTGAGAGGGGAGGTGAATCAGTATTCCTTTCAATTAGAGCATTAGTTAATCTTCAATTATTATCAGTGTTTGTACAATGATAGAAACAAACAAGGGGAACAAAAATGCACACGGTTTTTAAGGTGGAAACCCACTCCGGGACAAAAACCACCTAATGCTTTTCTAATAATTCTTTAATATTCAACTCCAATTGAAAATAAAGCTCCAACTTCCTAGAATCTAGAAAAGCATTCTTCTCCAGCTCCCACTGGATGGACGCTCCAATGCCCGAGATTCTTCAGTAGTCAACTAAATGGATGCCGCAACACTCAATGAGCTACAACTCACCCTAGCACCACCCTACCACCCTATAGAAGAATAAAAGAAGAATGGACTCCCGTACCAGGGAAAATGGTCCATTTTACAATGATATAGAATGATGTAGAAGAAGAATATATACTAGACCATAACCCCAACTTTGACACAACCACCTTATGAGATCCTAGACCTCCCAACACTACCTCTTCAACCCTTGGCAGATAGACACTAGTATAATTTTTACAATAATGTATTTACAATGACTTAATACAATGATACCTTTACAATGATTGTATGCAGTGCTGCCCACTTGAAGACTTCATATGATGAACTTCTTGCTATTGTTATGCGCCTTGGTTGCTTCTATTGTCATGCTACCCTCTGCTGCACCTTGCTTTACTTTGTTACCGTAGAAAGTCTGGTCCTTTGCAACCCTTGACAACACATGATCTAGCTTTTTCTTGCCTTCTAGGAGCTCGATATTGAATCTGGTGTATCTCTGTTATTTCAGATCCTTAATATCTGATTTTCAGTCCCGTAGTAGTCCTCTGAGTCCTCTCTCCAATACCACAGGTCTGATCCAATTTTTATTCTTCAAGAGAGAGTTATACCCAATCTCTCACAATGCCCTAATTAAGGACTGTTTCAGCATAGTGCACTTGTACGGCATGCCACGTGTCACTGTTTCTTCATTTGTCTCTGAAATTGATAGAGAGAAAGTACACACTGTGAAATGTCTTCCACTTTTTACAAAATTCTAATCTGATACATAGAGAGAGAGTTATGATGAATTTACCAAGGTCACTTCTTTGAGATGAATTTCAGGAGCCTGCAAAAACCCTGACTTCCACTGATCATATCTCCAAAAATATTGTGCACCTTGATTGGAAATTTTTACTACAGCTTCCTCAGGATTTTGGCTTCACCTCATAAACATTTCAGCTTTGGAACCTTCGTAGGAAAAAAGTTAGAGTGAAAATTCCACGATGACCTGTTTCAGATGGCGAAATCCCTTACATAAGGAGGAAATGAAGATCACAAATTATATGAATGCTTAAGTTGAGAGGGGCTTCAAAAAGAGAACTTGTGAAGGATTTTAGGAGCATAAAAAATATTAATTGTGACTTTTCAATGACCCATGCCCCAACCCCATGGGGTTTTAGCCCACTAACTGGGGTTACAAACTTCAAACATGAATATCTCTCAAACCGTGAAGAGTTACATAGTGTGCCATATATCAATGGAAACATCTCGACAAGTAGAAACCATAAAAAGCGTTATTGACCCAGAATATATTAATTTGGTAGGTAAAAATTCCCATGCAATATTGGGTTAGCCCCTAGTGCTTCTTGGGTTGACATCAATGACAACCGCTAATCAACAACATATGCTCATATGACGAGAGTTCGAGAATGTTTTTCAAGCTATTGATACAAGCATTTGAATTTATAGATCACAATGGGAAACAAGTCCAAATGTACCCTCGTTGGAAGAGGTACTATAATATTTCAAAAAAAAGTTGGAAACATGATTCAGGCTACAAACGTTCTGCATGTACCGAGCTTGGGGATGAACTTACTCTCGGTGTTTCAGCTCTTGAACAAGGGTTATGACATATAATTTATTGGAAATAAAGTTTATGTCAAACACCCTAGCTAGAAAAGGAAGGCACAAATTGGAGCGAGGAGCCATAAATTATATAAGCTCGAGCTTGATTCCCCAATGGCACTAATTGACAATACAAACGAGAGGGATATGAATGAATTATGGCAGGGAAGGATGGGGAATTTACATCATGGAGCCTTGAATATTCTCAAGAATACAGTCATAGGATCTCCAAAACTTAGTACAAAGAAATATGAGATCTGCAGAGTGTTCGTAATAGGGAAGTATGTCAAGTCAACATTTCCATGAAGCAGTAGTAGGGCCAAGAGTGTATTAGAGTTGATACACTTAGACATCTGTGGACCAATGTCCATGACTAATCTCATTGGTGAAATTTATTTTTCTACCTTTATTGATGACCATTCCAGGAAAACTTGGACCTGCATTCTCAAAACCAAAGATTAAGTCTTTGAGTGTTTCAAAGAATTCAAGGTGCTGGTAGAAAATTTAGCTGGAAAGAAGATCAAGAAGTTGCGATTAGATAATGGTGGAGAGTATGTCGATAAAAAATTCACCAGTTTCTATGCAAAGGAAGGCATCAAGAGAGAATGGACAACTCCATAAATCCAAAGCAAAATGGAGTTGCAAAAAGGAAGAATAGGACCATTGTAGAAGCTGCAAGGGAAATGCTATATGACCAACACATGCCCAAATTTCTGTGGGAAGAAGCTTGCAATACATCTGTGTATGTGCAGAACAGGGTGCCCCATAGAGAATTGTAGAAGGTGACCCCTGAGAGTGTGTTCATAGACAGAAAGCCTGAGGTGAGTCATATCAGGTATTTGGAAGTATGGTGTATTGCCACGTACCAGATGAGAAGAGGAAGAAGTTGGATCAGATAGTGGAGAAGGGTTATCTTGTGGGCTATAGTGAAAATGAAAAGGCATATCACATCTAGATTCTGGAGAACATGAAGATCGTAGTAAGGTGGGATGTAAAATTCATGGAGGAGAGAGCCTTGAGAATATCCCAGGAAATGGCTACATATACGCAGGTTGAGAAAGATATACTAGTTTAGCCTCAACGATCTATAGAGGATGGCTCAAGTGTATCTCCATGACACAAGGATTATGAGGAAAGTTCTTCCAAAGAAGAGTAAGCAGGAGAGCAGGAAAATCCACCCACTACCAGTGGGAGAATGAGCAGAGAGCTCCAAAAAATTCTAAGTAATGCAGAAGAGTTTGTTGGAGTCCCTAGAGATGGGAAGAGGGTACACAGGAAACCTAACAGGTACCAAGCACTGGTACCACAAGTCGGAGAACCCTCTAGCTTCCGGGAGGCAACTCAAGATGAGGTGTGGGTAGATGGCATGGTGGAGGAGTATAGCTCCATCATGAAAAATGATGTATGTGAAGTAGCCCCTAGACCTCAGAATAGATCAGTTGTAGGATCAAGGTGGATCTACAAGATCAAGTATGTTGCAGATGGCATCATAGAGAAATTGAAAGGCAGGTTTGTGGCTAAGGTGTATGCAGAGAAAGAAGGGATCAACTATGAAGAAACCTTTGCTAGTGTAGCTTGGTACACTTCAATTAGATCCGTCATCTCTCTTGCAGCGCAGATGGGATGGGAGATTCACCAGATGGATGTCAAGAAAACGTTCTTGAATGGGGTGATAGAAGAGGAAGTGTACATAGAACAGCCAGAGGGATTTGAGACACATGAACAAAATACTCATGTGTGCAGGTTTAAGAAATCCCTGTATGATCTAAAACAAGCCTCCGGAGCATGGTATGGGTGAATTGATAGCTACTTGCAGAAGATGAGATTCGTCAAGAGTGATGTAGATCCAAACCTCTACTATCTGAGAGTATGGCATGAGCCGCTAATATTGGTATTATATGTATATTATATGTTCCTTATTAGATCATCTAAGCTCATCAAAAACTGAAAGAAGAATCGATCTATCGAATTCGACATGAAGGATTCGGGGCAGATGCACTATTTTCTTGGTTTGGAGGTCTGGCAGTAGAAGGGAGAAATCTTCCTTGGGAAAGGAAGATACACTACAGATATACTGAAGAGGTTTTAGATGGAATACTGTAGACACATGGCTACGCCAATGATTACAAACTGGAAGAAGATATACACGTCAAAGGATGATGAGTTTGACCCTACCTTGTATAGACAACTCATCAAATCATTGGTGTACCTGGTCAACACTAGATCAAAAATATGTTATGCAGTGAATACCCTCAGTTAGTTCACGGTGGAACCAAGGAGGGCTCACTGGGTAGCAGCCAAACATCTTCTCAAATATTTGAAGGGGAAAACCAAGTATGGGTTGAATTACACCAAGGGAAATGAAGTCTAGTTGAGTGGGTTCATAGATGCAGATTGGGATGGAAGCACAGTGGATCGAAAAAGTACTATTGGGTATTGTTTTAGTCCTGAATCAGGAATGACTTCATAGTACAGTAGGAAACAAAAGTCTATCGCACTGAGCTTAGCCAAGGAAGAGTATATGGAAGCAAGAACAGCTTTGTCCAAGGCCATATGGCTTTGTAAACTTCTCTTGAACTTATTCAAGAAGAGGATGGAACTGACCAAAATCATGTGTGATAATCAAAGTTGCATCAAGCTCTCTGATAATCCTTTGTTTCATGACCAGTCGAAGCAAATTAACATTCAGTTCCACTTCATCAAATACTATGTCCAACATGGAGTTGTGTAGTTGAGGTACACTCCCACAAGAGAACATGTGGCAGATATCCTCACTAAGGCTCTAAGTAATATTAAGTTTACTTACTTCAGAGAAAATATGGGGATGGTCGAGAACCCTTTCCAGTAAAGGAATGGGTGGCCTACATAGACAGAGGGAGGTGCAGTATGGCTGAGGCAGTGGTAGAGATAGTGTCACAGGCTGCAATACATAGGGCAACAACACAAAGTTGAGAGGCAACAATCAGGACATCAACAACGCAGTAGGTGCTTTAGAATCAGAGCAGAACAATTGGTACCTTGTTTGAACAACTTCTTCGCTAAGAGGGAGTGTCAATCTTATAACATCGGGAAGTGTTCCAAGTCTCAAATTTTGAGGAGAGGCTTGGAAAAAATTATTCCAGAGAACACAGAAATTGTTTGTGGAAATTCCACTCGGATTTTGCTTTAATAAAATAATTAATTATTTTAATGAGATCCCTAACTCTAAGCTTAGGGAAATTAAATAATTAAAGGGTATTAATAAAGCACAGTGTGAATATTGTAGAAAATGAAGATCAAGTCATATTTTAATATGATCCATTAATTAAGGATATAATTTGGGTCATTGATTCATCAGCGAGAAGACTATAAGAGAAAGCTTGAGGGTCATTTGGAAAACAAGCCAGGCACATTCTCAGTAGCCAAAGGAAATCAATTCTGAAGGAAGAGAATTCGATTTCAGTGGGTGAGTCTGTAGAGGAGGGGTTGCAGAGGCAAAAGGAGGAGGGAGAATTCAGCAGAGGCAGAGAAGAAGAAAGACAGAGGATGAAGGGAAGGCAGCGCTGAGCAACAACACTAGCCCTCCATGCAGGCTTATAGAGTGCATGCAAGGACTATGGAGAGGGGCTACGTAGAGGGTGTAGGAGGTCATCCCGTGTGTTGGGAATTATCCTAGATTTTCTAGAAAATTCATATCAGGTGTATGATATTTGATTCTACTCAATATTACTTCTGTAAAAGATCTTTTCACTGCTGAAGATAAATACAAACCCTCATCTGCTGCACTAGTTTTCCCACATTAGATTTCTCTGGGGAAAATTGTTCAAAAATAACTATGTTCATGTGGTTGTTTCTATTGTCCTATATGGGTGATTTTTGTTCTTATTCTTTTGATTAGAGTGAAGTACTGCAGCTTTGTCTATTTCAAATTTACTGAAGCATCTATAAATAACTTATCAAATAAGTAGGCAAAATAAATCAATTACTGCAGTAATGGTTTTCAAAGTGAAAATTTCACACCACCTACAGGATGTTGATGGATGGAAATATAGTTATAGACTTCCAACTTTAGGATGTATTATTGTGTTATCCTAGGACATCCTGTTTTTCCTTCAAGCGAGAGTGCCAAGATGATTTGGGAGGTGAATTAAATTTGGGTTGCATTAAACTTTAGTGTGGAGAAGATAGTTGTAGTACTGCAGAGGTATTTTATTGGCCAAAACTATGACAAGATGTTGGTAAATATATTAGATCCTACATTATCTAGGCCATCTCCAAGCCAACCATTAGGAAGGAAGGTCTATACACTCCGCCTACTCCTAGCCGGTCTTGTGAATCCATCTCTATGGGATATATATTGGGCCTAGGATATGAATCCAATTTGTTACATTGTGAGGAATGGAAGGCCTAAAAATTAACTCAATTGAAAATCTGCCTGGGCTAAATTCTTCAGATGGTATAAGCTTAGATGCTACATTAGCAAGTAAATCAACACTTGCATTTTGTAATCTAGGAACTGTGAAGATATTAAATACAACAAAATGGGATGTAAGATTCTGAGGTAAAGTTTGATAATGTTACAAATGCCAAGAAATACAATGAATTGTATTTCTGACTTGTCTAAAAATTATTTCATAATCTCCATATACTTGCAAATATTTAACATTTAAACCAATAGCTTTGTACAGACCTTGTATCAGTGCTTCATATTCAGGAGAATTATTCATGCATTGAAATTCGAATTTGCAAGCTATCATTGTTTTCTCTCTTTGTGGATTGATTAAAACACAACCTGCTCTTGCACCATCTTCTGAATTTGAACCATCAAAGTATAAAGTCCAAAACAAAGACTACTTTGGAATTTTATTGCTAATATTAATACATTTAGAAGTGTCCGTTTGAGAAAAGTTTCAATTTGAGAAATAGTAGTATTTATTGAAAAAGGTGAAATTTGGGCATTGAATGATCCAAGAAATGATTAAGCTGAATAATTTCCAATAATGTTATTGGTGAAAGCTACAGGCTCATTGGTTTCTTCAAGTTCGGTCACTGTATGTTTCATAAATTTTCCATGATCAACTTTGATTTGATTTGGTTTACCATTGCATGGTAACCACATGTGTGACCAATCAGTAGAAAAATATCCATGTAACTTTTTAGACCAATCCCTGCTTAAAATAAGACCATAAAATTTAGGGATGTCTGCGACCAAAATATTGATTACTTGCAGTACCTTTGGATTGGATGATAATCTAATGGATACTGACAATATTTCTCCAATGACCTCTACTTTTGTTCTATCTAATTGATCAATATGTACAACATATTTTTGAGGAGTGATATTCAATTTTGTACACACTGTTCTTGGCATAATTTTTGAAGAAGCTCCTGAATCAATAAGACAATTATGAACATTTTTTCCGAAAATATCATAAGTCAATAGTAAAGGAGTGTGAGAAATAGATCTATCACCAATTAAAACAAGATCATTAGGATTTACTTTGTTTGGAGATGACGGAGGTTTCCCCATATCTTTAGAAGCTTGGCATATAACTGGTGGTTGTATAGGATCTGTTAGCGCTCGAATCTGCCTTACGCTGAGGAAGACAAAACTCGAGGCAACATCAAACCAAGCTCAGCCTCGTAGCTAGCCCTACGAGGACAGGAGAGGGCTCTCTCCAGTCGATCTCGATAAAATGAACAATAGGGTGCGAGATGACTTAAAATGGGAACTGATTTTAGGCTAGTAAACAGATATGAATGAGGTTTTTAATAAATGACTGGGTTTTCTGGGCAGTATGGGGACAAAGGACAGCATGAGTAGAGATTTAATCAAAGGCACAGATTATTCCATAAGGCGAGGTAGGAGTGAAGTTGAACAATTAATTTTGAAATAATATGGGATGAAAAGACTATTTAAAGAGCTGAAAAGGGCATTAATCAATGAGTCCTTTACAGACAGAAGAAAATTACACAAATACTGAAACGCTCTTTCGAGGCAGAGCAAATAAATTGGGTTCTACCTCCCTTACTGTAAAGCATTCAGTTGGAAATGATAATGAATGAAACTATGAAACATTACAAAGACATATGAAACAGAAGAAAAACATATGCTAAACTTTCACACCACAAGAATCTTACAAATCAGAGCTGCGCCATTTAATTATTTTCTCTGTCATTCAACTGTACAATAAAACTCTGTATTTCTCCTCCACCAGCTTTCAGAACTCTCCAACCTCTTTACAAATGGTTTTTCATACAATAAATAGACTCAACTCTGAAAAAACCAATCGACCAAAATAAGGGATGATTTAATTATCATTAACAAACAACGCTGGAAAGCCAATCATTTGTTCTGAAATGAAACAACGTATAATATGAAATCTGTTCAATGATCAATGAATAGGCAAAATATGGAGCGTAGACCCTTTGAATTGCAACTGAATGTCAAAAATAGGCAATCTGTTCCTATCTTTCTGCTGTGGCAGGGATTCTGCGTTTTAATTTAGGCTTTCCGGTCTTTAACTGCCACTTTCCCTTAATAAATTACGGTAAACAAGCTCCACAGTGGATTGGGGTACATGTTCTAGAATTGTACATAAAGACCTGGCAAGCTTTCTCAAAGACTTGTGAGAACAAGATATAGAGTTGGAAGGCACAAGCATCTTGATGAGTGAACAGAGAATATTAATGTTCTGTTCAACCAAATCCAACTGAGCATGGTGCACCATAAAACACCAAAGCTCTAGAACAAGTACCTGACAAAGGGTATGTGGGTGAACTTTTTTCTGAAATAGGAATGTTTCAACCTCCATCCATGCTGTGCTTGGAGAAACCGCAATTAAAAACATTTTCATCACATGCAATATAGAAGGAAACATAAACTTTCAAGTAAAATTTGTTGTAGAATCTGAACAAGAAATATTTGGAAATTGAGCCTGCAGTGTGGATACATAAATGTCTTCTTGAACCAAGCACAACTTCAGCTCCAAGATCTGACGGGTTTTGTAAAATATTGAGAAGCACAGTTAATCGTCCAAAACAATAAAATTCTCCTGTCCTCCCTCCTGGAAGAGAATAATTCACCTAGGATGGTTTCCTCTCCTTGAACATCAGCAGCATTTTCCTCTGATAATGCACTTTTAATGTTTGGAAACAGTCTATCAAGAATTTCCAATTTAAATTCCAACTCTGCTTCACCAGAACTTAGTAACAAACATAGAAAAATGAAAGATGCGGGCTCCAAAATCTCTGCCAACGCCTCAGATGCAGCTTGCAGATGTTCCTGATTGTTTAGCACAAAGCACAGAGTTGAGATCTTTAAGACACATGATATGATATCATCGTAGACTCTGAAGGCTTGGCGTGAAATTCGTACAGCATTTATCAGATAAAACTTTATAGGAATGCAGGACCTTCTAGCTTCAGTATTGTGACAGAACGCAAATCGGTGTTACCAACCGGAGACTGTAGTATCCATCATTCTGTCGAAAGCTTCAACGAATCAGTGGCCAGAGATATCAGGGTTAAAATAATGTTTGATATGTTCACTTTGCTAGCCGTAACCTCCTTGCCAACCTCTAGCTGTAGCAATGATACAACACCTTTCCATGATATGTTCAGAATTGTAAACCAAATTCCCATCGTCCTTCAGAAGGCTGCTCAGAGCTGAAATTATCTATGTATCTTACACAGCGCCGTTCCAAAGGGACAGTTGTGCCTCCAGATGTCACGCATTTAACACAGCGCCGTTCCAAAGGGACAGTTGTGCCTCCAGATGTCACGCATACAACCTTTTTGGTATTCTGACTTTCTGAGTGAACAGAATGTTGTTCAACAAAATGTTCCACCTTATTTGTAATATTATCAAGATCATGAAGAGGTGGAGCTGACTTAAAAAAAAGGCATCGATGCATTCATCTAAAGATTTATCTGTGTTCTCAATTTGTTTGTCCTCGGCCATGACAGTACCTTGATATTTTGTTCTCTGCTGGTGGCACCAGACTTAGAAGTCCATGATAAAAACTGACACTCCTTCTGCTTGAAGTGAACGAATGAAAACAATAACTGAACAGAAAACTGGAGACAAAGCAATGCCAATTTCAAACAATTGTAGCGCTACAAAACGAACGGTTTAGAACCCATTTTTCAAATCTTTGTCGCCTTAGCTCTTAAATATGGAGATTGAAAAGCAATGACAGAAAAAAAAAATGAAAGTTTTGAGCCTGTGCACCGCGCTGTTCACCAATGCGCCGCGCAGGTTGTTTTGACCCAAACTATAGCTTCATATTTGCTAGATCACTGCTTAACAATTCAAAATTCTCATTTCCAGAATCTAATTCATATTTGAAGGCACTTGACTGAGCAACTTCTTGAGCCATGAGCAAGGCTTTAATATTAGCCGGTAACTTATTCAGATGTTCACTAGACATTGCAGCCTTTACCTCGTCAAAGTAGAGTACCTACACTACGACTCGAAGTGGCACTTGTTCATTCTGAGCAGCGTCCATGCAAGCCTCCACCGAAAGTTGCTTGCAATCCAAAAGTCGGCATATTCTTTTATAATTTCTGCAAGAGCTACAAACTTAGGGATAGACAGATTTGAATCTCGAGCAATTTCTCCGTAACCACTGAAATAACTGTGAGTATTTAACTTTGGCAGACTCTCTCTTCTCTTTAGACAATCCTGGTAACCAATGAAATGAATATACTCTCAATGCTTCTCCAAGCTATAGCATCAATGCATCGACCGATAATCATAGACTTTCCGACCAAGGCAAGAATGACTTTGTAGTATGAAATGTAATGATAGAGTCTGTCCAGCCACTAAGGAGGCTTGAATTAAGAAAGGTATCCAATTTCAATGTTAGGTTTCTTTTCTCTATTGCTTCAGTCATTTCAATATAGTCTGCAGCACAACGCGCAGACACGATGTTCAGGGCACTTACAGTGACTATGATCCCTTGGCACAAAACTCAAATGCCTCCGTACCTCCTGGAATATCATTAAGGGACACCTTGTCATTCATGGATTCATGAGCTTCAGCAGCTAGTTTCTGTAGTTGACCAGACTTTGAAAGCAGTGGAAACTTGTGCAACAAGAACTTTGTATCCTTAACTTCCACAACATAGCCAGTAGGCACTTCAACAGAAACTGTCTTGCCAATGCTGCAGAACTTGAAACACTCTGACAAATTACATATTCATTACAAAAACATATTTGATGATTTCTTCTTCCAAACAGGGTTTTGAAGAAGAATCAATCTCGCATTATTGACGATGACATTCATGAAATAAAAACTTACTGAACCTTCATCTACCCTGCAGGCATTATTTGACATGTTTGAAGACCAACCACTAAACCTTGATTCTGAAAATGACTATTTTGACCAGAGTAGCATTAATGACTGCAAATGACGGGAAATGAACTTTGGTGAATCTGACTCTAGCAGAGGACTGACAAGACTGAGTCTAACAGGATCTATAGGGATTTCCTTGATTTCTCTAAGCAAAATTTTCTGTTGTTGTCTGAGTTTGGTCATTTCGTGTAATGAAATATTTTCTTTGGTCTTTTTCATATATTCAATTATGTTGTATTCCACTGTATCCGAAACTATCAAAGTTTTAGAAGTTGTATTAGGATTTGATGAAATAGGATCTGTCTGAACAGTTTTAGATTTTTTTACTGTTGTTTTCTCCTTTGTGGGGAGAGATTTATGTTTCTAATTTGATATAGTTGAATAAGAAGAATATTTACTTCTTCTAGAAACAGGAATAGCTTCTCTTTCTTCGTCTGTGGGAAGAATGAAATCCCATAACCCATTTAGTTCAACTTATTCCTCGGATTCTAGTTCTTGTTTAGATGGTGAGTGATCTTCAGTATCTTGATCGGATTCATCATTTTAAATCACATTTGGAGGCTGAGATGTTGAAGAAGGATTTTTCTTAAATGGGTGAAATGTCTTCTTAGAAACTGATGATTCAATGACTTGTTTCTTTATATCAATCATGTTATTTGACATAGTTTTTAACACTTTTTGAAGACCTTCAAGATTAAAAGGATATTTTGAGACTTTATTTTTAGAATCTTGACTAAATGTCACTTTCTTGAATTTAATGACTTCTATCTTAGATCCTTTTCTAATGCTAAGATTCTTTTCTCTACAGCAAGAGCTTCTTTCATGTTTTCTAAAAGGGTAGCTTTACTAGCTCTATCTACAAAAATAGCTATATTAGAAGTCAAAGAGGAAATATACCATTCTATTTGTACATCAACAATAGCCTCAGAAGTAGTTGGGATTTTGTTTAATAACTTGTTAAATCTGGAGTTAAAATCTTTGATCCTTTCACCTAAATTTTTTTTAGATTGGAAAGAGAATTGATTAGAGATGCAACAATTCTATCATCTCCAAATTTTGCAAGAAAAACTTGTTCAAAAGTTTCCCAATCAGCAATAGATCCTGCTGGAAGTGAAAAGTACCAAGATCCTGCAGATCCTTGTAAAGTATAAGGAAACAATATAACTACAATATCTTCATGAGAAACTCCATTAAGATTCATGGGCAACATAAAATTATTGATATGTTCCTCAGCAGGAAGACCATCATCTAGATTATATTTAGGTAGCCATTTTTCTGGATGATTTGGAAGAGGATTTGGATTTGCAATCAATACAGCACCAGGATTCATCCAAGTTCGATTAGCCATAGTTGGATTTGAACTTTGTGAAGATATAGAAGTAGATACAGAAGTAGGGGGAATGGATGTAGAACTTACAACTGGAGCAGTACTACTTGTAATAGCACTATTGTTTGAGTAGAAGAAACTAAAGTCTGAGAAGATGTAGATTGAGTAGATGGATGTGAGGAAGTAATTGAAGGGAAAGATGACGTGACTTCACTTGTATCTGATCTGGATCTGGATATAGAAACTTTTTTGTGATGAGATTCTATTGGAAACTCAAAATAGAGAATTCCAAGCTTTTCACTTTTAGATCGGGTTAATATACCAGTTTCTCTAAATAAAGAAGTAACACTTTCTTCAGAAATTTTGGGATTAACAGGCTTTTCAGCAGAAATAGATATTCCTGCTAATTTTTGAATTAAATACTGAACTTCGAGAGATTCGGGAGTGAATTCTGAAGTAGATAACTTTTGAGATACTTCAGGAGATGATGGAAAGGTTTCTACTATTTCCAATTTCTAAGTTGGTGATTTAGAATTTGATTGAGAAGGAGTAGAATGCTTTTGGGGAGATCGACTGTTATGAGGGCTTTTAGTTTGAGGTTTATACTTATATGTCATTCATAGTCAGGCCTTCCTTCTAGCGCCAAAAATGTTGAGACCTCAGAAATCTGTGGCAACAACAAAGGGGATAACCACCCAACCCAGACCTTAAGATAGTTCCTTTTCCATTTGGGATAGTGGCTTCGATTGGGTGTAATGGGACCAATTTCCCAGAGTTGGGTTTTTGTATGATTAATGGATTTCTCTCAAAGGATTTGCATGATGAATCACTAAAAACTAAGATAAATTTATTCTATAATGAAAAACTTTGAATTAAGTATAATCTAATCTAACCCGGGATAATGCTAATTTGATGCGGTCTAGAATGATGCTTATTCAATCTGTGATGATTTAGATCATCACAGATTTAATAGAATTAATACTTTTGTAAGATGATTCTCTTGAGAAATATTTAATCAAAAGAAGATGTAAAATATATCACATTTATAATTATCATGTATAAAACAAACCAATTTCTATCTTTATATCGTACAATAGTGCAACTTATATTTCAAATAGAAACAATTGGTTTCATACATAATTCATGAAAGCCGAATTCATCACTAATATTCAAAACTGAGTTAGCATACATGATAATAGTACTATATGTGTACTGTCATGTCCTTATGATCAGTGATAATAGGCCACATTCAACTCTTGTATCAATAAGTCTTTCAAATAATAAAGAAGTGCATCAATAATGATAAAAAAAATGATATATCACTGAAAAGGTCGTGTTCCATTATTTTATGAAGGCATCCAAAAATTTACAGTTAAGCATTCTTTGTAAATGTTCTCAATAAAATTCTGGACCCTTCTCTAAATGCATGAGAAGGGTTTAAATATTGTACTAACTACCTAAAAATAGATTTATACCAAATATCTTATGAGGTGGTTTCAAATAACCTCCTCATTCCTAGTATCTAATTACTAAAAATTGAAATTATAAAAACAAACTAACTAATAATCATGCCCGATGATAAGATATTGCCAGCTATTCTTTTTTGCTCATAGATATCGGACATTGGTTGAACCTGTGGAGGTTTGCCGAACTGTGTCTTCATTTGTGCAGAAAATATAGCATCCAACAAAAGTGGTTGTATCTTCTGTATGGAATTCAGAGAACAATTAAGTGTCATGATCTGACAGTGAGGTTTAACCAGTAGCTGCCAGTATGTTTCCCAATCAGTCTTTTTTAGCTATGCAAGTGCTTCTTCTTGGAGTTGACCTGTGTTTTTCCAACTATGCTTTAAATCTCTGAGATCAGGAATAGATTTATGATTTCCTTCTTTAATCAGACCAGAAGTATGCAACATGTGGGTAATCATTTTGACCATATTCTTTGATTTACCTGCTACTATGGCTATGGCCAATTCTTCCTGTTTCACCTGTGCATCCCAGTCAATAAAAATAATATCTTTAAAAGTCTCTTTGATCTTTGGGAGACCTGAATTTATCCCTTCTTCTAAATCTTTTCATTCAATGTAATCAAAGATTTTGTTGTTGAGTTCATTGAACTCAATTCTTTGATCAATGACTGTATTGGTTAACTACTCACTGATTTCCAAGTGTGGAATTATTTCTAACATTTGTACACAAACAGGTTTTGTTGTTTTGAGAGTAAGACATTTAAAGTCGATGCTTCTTTTATGAATTCCTCTATAGTAGGAATATCTTCATATTTGGTAAGATCTTCTCTCAATTTTTCAATCAGTGAGTTTTTGCTAGATAAGTCATTTTTATGACTTATCTTAAGCATTTCCATCTCTTGCTGTGCTTTGAGGAGTTGTTGTTCGACCTTCTAATTTAGGGTGTTTATTTCCTCATCTAATTGTTGTTGTAGCTGCATGATTTTGTTATCCTTTTCTTGAACCAAAATGGATACTTCAGCTGCCTTACCCATTGTCACAGTAGTATATGCCCCGGGAAATTTTGACAATCGAGTCAGATTTTCAATTGGATTTGAAGAAGTATCTTTCCATACAACTTCCATGACTTCGTTTCCTGGAGGTGTTTCAATTCTTCTTCTTTTTCTTTTCTTTCTAAATACTACTTTGTGAAGAGGGCTATAAAATACATCCAACGGGGGAATATCAGTCACCTTGAGAACAATCTCATCAGTAGAATTTGCAGGAATGATTTCTGTATCTTGGGAGATTATCCCAAGATTTTCAATGACTTATTTGACTGAAACTACTTGTCTTAGTGGAGTCTGAAACTCTGTATTTTCCTATGAATATGATACCTCTGGGGTATTTATCACTGTGTTGCTAACTTAAGTCCAGAGTTTATATAATTCACCTTGATTTTGTGAATCTGATTGTTCTTCTCTGATATCTTTGCTTGCTTCAGTGATAAAACTAGTAATCAAGACATTTTCAGGGATACGTCTGAATCTTTGTTCTCTTAATTCATTGAATCTCTGTAATTCTTCTGGATTTAGGTTCAATTTGAAAAAATTTAAGACTGCTTAAAAAGTTCCAACAGATTGAAAATTTTCTTCAAATCTATCATCAGTATGTATGATAGGTTTGATTTTAAGTGACTAAGTGAAATTATTAGCAATCATTTCTGGATCGAATTGTCTTGAAGGTAATACGGGGAGCTTCAAAAGCCGAATCTTCTCATATTCTTTCAATTCATGATTGAATTTACTGAGGGTAAATGAAACACATGGGATTGGGAAACTTGGCCATAAATACTTCTTACTGTCTTTCAAAAATTTATTGAGTCCATTACCAATAGTTTGGTAAGCTACTTCTCTTGCCATCAATTTATTTGAAACATATAAAGGAAGAACATGCGGGGGAGCGAAGCTTCCAAAAATTCTGATGTATGAAAATGACTCTTCAATAAAAAACCTTCCTATCTTTTGAAGGTCTGAAATGGCTTCTTTAAAGAACCTAGGGCCCATTCTGTCAAACATTAACTGATGCAATGGTAGTACAACTCCATAACATAGCCTGTGGAAATGTGGTGCATAATTATGTTCCCATATCTCTTTATGATTCAAATGAATCGGGGTAGGATCCTCAGGAGTCCATTTCCATCCCATAACTGGAAAATTGGTAGAAAAACAGATGGCGACAAAAAGATACGCACTCATGGAAAATTGGGGAACATATTTGGAGGAAGAAGTTTTTTCTTGGCGATATTCATTAATCGCCTTAACTAGATTTTCAAAAAGGATATTCACCCAATTCATTATGTGGGAATTAAAGCAGGAATCAATCAGGGGAAGCCAATTTATGGATAATTTGGTATTGTCAGGTAAACCATATAACCTGCATAGCATCGCTGCAATGAAATTGTAGGGATTTTCTAGTGACGCGACAGGATACATACCTTGTTTCTCATGTTTGAACTTGTTATCTAGTCTCCTCCAACCTTGAATTGCCTTGAACGAGACTTCGTTCTTCTTAGTAAACTTTGCAACAAACTGACTGTTGTAGATTTCTTGGGGGTTGGGCAGCTTGTACATGTTTTTCAGATCTTCAGCTTTGAAAGAACCTAGAATCTCATTCTTGAAGGTTCTTAATTATCTTTCCTTAACTGTTGAATTGTCGAGCACCCATCTAATCATGTCGGTATATGGAAAAAGAGTGGCCCTTGCTGCTCTCCTATGGAGGAAGGAGAATGCAATATCTTTTAACTGTAAATTTGAGGGTGTTGCATCATTGGCAGTTGCTGTGATTTCCACTATTTCAGGCTCTTCATTTTCAAGGATAGTGTAGATAGCTTGCCATTTCGTAGCACCTCCATCTGCAGTGCAGACTGTATCTGAGACTATAGGTGACATTTTTGTTTGTTCCAATTCTGCAACAATATATTTATCGTACTTCTTAATCACTTTGCGGATGGACATATCTTGAAGGAAAATCCCTATTAAAGACAGAGTAAATGATCAAATGATGGAAGATCTATTGAAATTATCCATTTTGAAACAAAAAATCCGAGAACATCTATATCATTAATTAATCGGAATGAATCAATCATTGTTTGCATTGGGATGATAAAACATAGTTAATATTTCCTGACATGATTAATTTCGCGTAAAACCTTTATTCAAACCTATCAAATCCATTGCATCACGTCCTTTAAACCTATCTTTATGGAGTGTATTACCTTTAGTTTATGTGATATGCGATTTCGTGATATCACAAAATCGCAGAAGTTGCAGTATCGCAAAATCGCAATATCGTAATTTTGGTAATAATTTCTTAAATTTTTACAATGTAAATTTGCGATATACGATTTCTAATGTCGATTGCGAAACTTCAAATCGATGATCGCTGAATCAGGTTTTCACTGTTTTTATTGTTTTTTACTTTTAATAAGAAAATATTTATGTGGGATGCGATTTGCGATAAGGATGTTTTATTAATTGCTCTTTTTGTTTTTTTTTTATGTTTTTATTAATAAAAGTGATGATGTTTCTTTTTGGAGTTTAATTTTTTATCAAAAGACAAAAATACATTTTAAATAAGGGTCCCTATTTCTATTTATCAAAGGTCTATATTATTTGAAAATAAAATTGGGGGGAGTTGTTGCATAGCACAACAATTGGCGATTCACTTGGGAGAACCAAATATCTCTGATTGGTTTATTTTGATATTTCTAAACTTTCAAAACAAGAAAAATATATAAGAATAAAAATAGTATGATGTATGAATTAAACAGTGTTTTTTCAAAATATAATCTATTTACCTATCTCATTTCTTTCTTAATTAACCCCTTCGATGATAATACATAGGTATCTGTATCAGTCAGTACTCAGATTTAAAAATATAAAGTAGGTATTCTCTAAAATTGGTTTCATAGACTTTTACTCATTTATCATAGATAGAGCCACTGTTTCCAGTAGGCGTTTATAGCCTCGACAAGGTTATCTTTTAACTAATAATGATTCATAGTCCCATCTGAATTTGATTTCTTATTTCAAAATACAATTTAACATGTAATTGAATTTATTTTTTCTTGACACTTTTTCAAAATCATTTTTTAGGTTTGGTGGCCCAATAGTAACAATGTCATTCATTGATAGTAATTTAGACTGAACAAGCTGGTTCGCGATGAGACCCCTTGTCTATTGATTTTTATAATCATTTAGCTATTACCCTATTGTAGTATGCAGTATTGGTAATATCAGTCTAGATTATTTCTCTATGATCATGAAAAATAAAAATCATGATGAGACTTATTTTCTTTTGAATTTTTACATCGTATATATTTCTTTTTCTTTTTTGAATTATACTTTGAAGAAAAATTTTATCTGATGGGATGAATCATTAGCTCGTTTAAGAGTTATGGATGATAATTGTAGAGTTGGTAGATACCTTTTTGTAGAGAATCCTTGCTAAGTTAAAAGTTTCCTTTTTTGACTGATACATAACAAATATATTTCATGATATCAAGATTCTTTTTGGAAAGTAAATTCCTTTAGTAAATTTCAAATTATTTAAAAAAAAATAAAGTATTTTATGAGCTATGGTGTTTCCTCCGAAATGACCTCCAGTTGGTCCATCATGTAATTCCTGTATTACTTTTTCAGCTTTAGTTTTCTCTAAACATCTCAATAATACAGAATCATAATTTTTTTCTAAATAGCATATCATCTATGAATTGATATTGATTTGCTTTAAGCCTTAGAGCATGCTTTGTTGTATAATTAAGATATAATGGAGCATATCCATTTTTCAAGAAAAATTTCAGATCAGCATATTATAACTGAGAATCATTTAGGCTTACCTCGGATAGTTGTATTTCATTTTATTGATCTTCTTCTGTTGGTAAATGATAGGCTCCAGTTAACATCCTACAAAGAACTTGTCCTTTAAAAATTTTAGCAGGATGTATTTCTACATCATATTCTTGAAGTGTGGTGACCCAATTTGCTCTCTTTTCTCCTACTTCTCATTGGATTAATAATTGCCTTACTACTGAGTAAGGTACTATTATTTTAGTATGTGTTTTAGAAGAAAAGGTTTAAAATGTTTCAAAGCTTTAAATACAGCATAAGCTTGTTTTTCCACAGTTGAATAATTTAACTCAGCACCTTGAACGTTAGAACTAAAAAACAAAATCGGTGCTTCAATATTTTGATCATTTAGCTGTGTCAAAACTGCTACGTATGATGTATTGGAAGCAAATGTATATAATAAAAATGATTTAAGAAAATTGGGAGTTATTAAAGAGGGAGCTTCAATGATGGCTTTCTTAATCAACTCAAAATAATTTCTCTCTTCTATTCCCCATTTAAAATTTGAATATTTCTTGATCATTGATTCCAGGGGTAAGATGATTTGGGAAAAATCGGGAACAAATATTTTTACAAAATTAATTTGTCCTAGAAATGATTGTATCAATTTTTTTTATTGTGTGGCAGAGGAATATTTTCAATTTCTTGAATTCTATCAGGGTCGATATGGATTCTCTTTTTAGAGACAATGAACCCTAATAATTTACCTTCTGATAAGGCAAAATAACATTTTCTTGGATTCAAGGAAATTCTGAGTTTTCTACATCTTTCAAAAATGTGTTTTAGGTGATTAACATGATTAATTATATGCTTAGAGTAAACAGTAATATCATCTAAGTATATAACAATTGAGCTATTGATTAGTCGTCTGAAAGCTATATCCATATCACATTGAAATGTAGCACCAGCATTGATCAACCCAAAAGGCATTTTTTGATATGCGTATGCTCCCCATTTTGTTCTGAATGTTGTCTTTAATCTATCATCAGGATGTACCATGATCTGATTGTATCTTGAAAATCCATCGAGAAAAGACATTAATTCAGATCCTGCAACTCACTGTAATATTTTTTCCATGGTGGGCAAGGGAAAATTATCTTTTTGGAAAGCTTTATTCAAATTTCTAAAATAAATGCAAATCTTAATGTCTACATTCTTGTTTCTAATTGGGACCATGTTTGACACCCATTTTGAATGTCTCATAGGAAAAATAATTTTGGTTTTGAGCATTTTATTTAATTCATATTTAATTTGAATTTCTAAATTTGGATGGATTTTCCTAACTTTTTGTTGAATAAGCTTGTCATCTGAGATCATAGGTACAATATGCTAAATTATAGAAGTATCATATGTCTTGAGATCTGAATAATCCCATGCAAAGATATCTTTATATGTTTTCAACAACTTAATAAATGACATTCTTTCTTCAGGTTTTAAACCAAGACCTAAGTTGATGTTTTTGTAGGTTTTAACCCTGTACAGAAATTATCTACAAACGAATCTTAAAACAGAAAATACACAATAGTGAGAGCATAAAACATAAAACAGATAAACACAGAGATTTTCCCCTGGATCCCAAATCGGGATGACCAGCTTGATTTTTCATTATATTCCTTTTAGTGTTACAACACATATATATACATGTCGAAGCATACATAAACCCCAATCCATTAACCCTGGATTAGAACATAATCGTAGTTCCCTTGACCAGATCTACAAAATACCTGAGGCCAAAAACCATCGTACCCCAAAACCATGTGAAAACCCATGCACAAAACCATGGGTAGGTCCACCCACTAGAAAATAATTCCCAAAAAAGACGTGGACCATAACGCCCATGTAGAGTGATCTAAGTGTTGCAAAGATCACGTAACGTTGATTTTTGGCGGTGCAGGCATCTACCTGCACTTAGATCATGCTAATCATAATGATTAATACTTATCTTATCAAATACATTTAGGAAAGAAAATATAAGTTACAAGGAATATTTAAACGCACAAAATCTATTTAAAATTATTAATAAGGCACCTAATAAACCTTAACCATGAAATATGAAGTTTATGTAGGAATAGACAGTTCCTTGGACTAGTGAAGGAATGACAAGGTTTATAAAGATGAAACAGAGGTTAATGGTTATAGGAAGAGGGTAAAAATAGGGCATTTTGGAACACCAACATCCTCCCATCCCTAAGTTTTTGTGTGTCCTCACACAATGTTTTACCTGCTACAAAAATTCTTCAAAAATGCGGGGCCATCTTTTAATCTTGCAGTTCAATGCTAATTCCTTCTTTCACTACCTTTATCTTCTTAATTCAGGCTTTCTTCAGTTGTTTGGTCACCTTCTTGAGGCACTTGTATCATTTAGAAGCCTGAAACTTCCATATCCTTACTTGTCGTTTCTGTTCTTCGAGCTTTGTGACTGACCCTACCTGGCCTTGCTTTTGCCAGTTCTGCTCCTTCATGACCTGGTTCAAAGCCTCCAAGTAATGGACTTGATGTTCCAGGTCTACTATCCAGTTATTGAGGTAGAGGGTAGAGGTCTCTGTATCCAGCTCATATGTTGCAAGCACATTTTCTGCAACATATTCAAAGCATGTACCATCATTGTCAAGATCAAAATTTTCTTAGTCATCCATCGTTTGCATTATGATATCACTAAGGGTTTTTGTGCCAAGAATTTTCATGTCACTGAGGGTCTCAGTACCCTCCACATCCTTTGTGCTAAGGGCTTTAGTACCTTGCACACCTAATTCATTAGGGACTTCAGTGCCCTATTCATCCAACTCGTGAGTGTTTTCAGTACCCTGTACATTCAAACCATCAAGGAATTCAGTGCCTTATTCATCAAAATTATTGAGGGTCTCTATTTACTGCACCTCGTAATCTTCTTGACCCTCAGCCAGATCTTCTTTTGCACTTGGTGTCATTTTCTGTTTCTTTAATTTGTGAATGAAGGTTGATATAGATATGTCATCCTCCTTCTCTACATTCTCTTCATTCACCATGGTGTGGGCTGTTGCATCTGAAAGAACTGAAAAGTTGTTATCTCCAGGTGAAACCTAGGGTGATTCGTCAATCACAATCAAGAAGCTCAACCGATGCTCACTTTTCCTTGGAGAGGCAGTCCTTTTCTTGGTTGGGGTCCTCGTTGCTTTTCTCTTTGTTGAAGGTGGAGTGTCCTTGACATACTTTCCCTCTGCTTGCACCTGCTTGTTGTTGCTCTTCTTCTTGGGAGGGGACGAAGTCTTTTCCTTCCTTTTCTTTCTTGTACTCATGCCTACTGACTTCCCTTCACTTCTTGTCTGAAATTATTTTAGGAATGCCTCCCAGGTCACTCCCTTTTCCTCCAACTCTTTCTTGACCAATATTGTAATGATCCTGTGATGATATAGCTTACATGCAACCTATCTTGCATTTCCTTTTTGCACGCCTTTAGCCTGTAGGTTTTAACCCTGTATAGAAATTATCTACAAACGAATCTTAAAACCAAAAATAAACAATAGCGAGAGCATAAAGCATAAAACATATAAACACAGAGATTTCCCCCTCGATCCCAAATCAGGATGACCAACTTGATTTTTCATTATATTCCTTTTAGTGTTACAACAAATATATATACATGCTGAAGCATACATAAACCCTGATCCATTAACCCTGGATTAGAACATAATTGTAGTTAACTTGACCAGATCTACAAAATAACAGGGGCTGAAAACCATCGTAACCCAAAACCATGTGCAAATCCATGCACAAAACCATGGGCGAGTCCGCCCACCAGAAAATAAGGCCCAAAAAAGATGTGGACCATAACAAACTAGAAGACGTGGACCATAATGCCCGTGTAGAGTGATCGAAGTGTTGTAGAGATCACGGAACATTGATTGTTGGTGGTGTAGGCATCTACCTGCACTTAGATCATGTTAATCATAATGATTAATACTTATCTTATCAAATACCTTTAGGAAAGTAAATATAAGTTACAAGGAATATTTAAAGGCATGAAATCTATTTAAAATGATTAATAAGGCACCTGATAAACTTTAATCATGAAATATGAAGTTTATGTAGGAATATATAGTTTCTTGGACTAGTGCAGGAATGACAAGGTTTATAGAGATGGAACATAGGTTAATGGTTATAGGAAGAGGGTAACAATAGAGCATTTTGCACACCAACTTCCTCCCATCCCTAAGTTTTTTTGTATCCTCACACAACATTTTACCTGCTACAAAAAATTTTCAAAAATGCGGGGCCATCTTTTAGTCCTACAGTTCAATGTTGATTCCTACTTTCACTACATTTGTCTTCTTAATTCGGGCTTTCTTCAGCTGTTTGGTCACCTTCTTGAGGCGCTTGTATCATTTAGAAGCCCGAAACTTCCATATCCTCACTTGTCATTTATGTTCTTCGAGCTCTGTGACCAACCCTACCTAGCCTTACTTTTTCCAGTTCTGCTCCTTCATGACCTAGTTCAAAGCCTCTAGGTCCTGGACTTGATGTTCCAGGTCTACTGTCTAGCTATTGAGGTAGAGGGTAGAGGTCTTTGTATCCAGCTCATCTGGTGCAAGCACATTTTCTGCAACAGATTCAAAGCATGTAACATCATTGTCAAGATCAAAATTGCCTTGTTCATCCATCGTCTGCATTATGATATCACCAAGGGTTTCTGTGCCAGGAATTTCCATGTCACTGAGGGTTTCAGTACCCTCCACATCCTTTGTGCTAAGGGCTTCAGTACCTTGTACACCTAATTCATTAGGGACTTCAGTGCCATATTCATCCAACTCGTCAGTGGTTTCAGTACCTTGTACATTCAAACCATCAGGGACTTCAGTGCCTTGTTCATCAAAATTATTGAGGGTCTCCATGTACTGTGCCTTGTCATCTTCTTGACCCTAAGCCAGATCTTCTCTTGCACTCGGTGTCATTTTATGTTTCTTTAATTTGTGAATGAAGGCTGACAAAGATATGTCGTCCTCCTTCTCTACATTCTCTTCATTCACCATGGTGTGGGCTGTTGCGTCCGAAAGAACTAAAAGTTTTTTATCTCCAGGTGAAACCTTGGGTGATTCGTCAATCACGATCAAGGAGCTCGACTGATGTTGACTTGTCCTCGGAGAGACAGTCCTTTTCTTGGTTGGGGTCCTGGTCGCTTTTCTCTTTGTTGAAGATGGAGTGTCCTTGATGGACTTTCCCTTTGCTTGCACCTACTTGTTTTTGCTCTTCTTCTTGGTAGGGGACAAAGTCTTTTCCTTCCTTTTGTTGATTGCACTCATGCCGGTTGACTTCCTTTCACTTCTCGTCCAAAATTCTTTTAGGAATGCCTCCCAGGTCACTCCCTTTTCCTCCAGCTTTTTCTTGACCAATATTGTAATGAGCCCATGATGATATAACTTACATGCAACCTATCTTGCATTTCCTTTTTGCATGCCTTTAGCCTGTAGTTTTTAACCCTGTACAGAAATTATCTACAAACGAATCTTAAAGCCGAAAATAAACAATAGCGAGAGCATAAAACATAAAACATAGAAACACAGAGATTTTCCCCTTGATCCCAAATCAGGACGACCAGCTTGATTTTTCATTATATTCATTTTAGTGTTACAATACATATATATACATGCTGAAGCATACATAAACCCCAATCCATTAACCCTGGATTAGAACATAACTGTAGTTCCCTTGACCAGATCTACAAAATACCAGGGGCCGAAAACCATCATACCCCAAAACCATGTGCAAAACCATGCACAAAACCATGGGCGGGTCTACCCACTGGAAAATAAGGACCAAAAAAGACGTGGACCATAACGAACTAGAAGATGTGGACCATAATGCCCGCGTAGAGTGAACGAAGTGTTGCAAAGATCACGAAACGCTGATTGTTGGCAGTGCAGGCATCTACCTCCACTTAGATCATGCTAATCATAATGACTAATACTTATCTTATCAAATACCTTTAGGAAAGAAAATATAAGTTACAAGGAATATTTAAAGGCATGAAATCTATTTAAAATGATTAATAAGGCACCTAATAAACCTTAACCATGAAATATGAAGTTTATGTAGGAATAGACAATTTCTTGGACTAGTGCAGGAATGACAAGGTTTATAGAGATGAAACAGAGGTTAATGGTTATAGGAAGAGGGTAAAAATAGGGCATTTTGGCACACCAACTTCCTCCCATCCCTAAGTTTTTGTGTGTCCTCACACAACGTTTTACCTGCTACAAAAATTCTTCAAAAATGCAGGGCCATCTTTTAATTCTATAGTTCAATGCTGATTCCTAATTTCACTACATTTGTCTTCTTAATTTGGGCTTTCTTCAGTTGTTTGGTCACCTTCTTGAGGCGCTTGTATCATTTAGAAGCCCGAAACTTCCATATCCTCACTTGTAATTTCTGTTCTTTGAGCTTTGTGACCGACCCTACCTAGCCTTGCTTTTTCCAGTTCTGCTCCTTCATGACCTAGTTCAAAGCCTCCAAGTCATGGACTTGATGTTCCAGGTCTACTATCCATTTATTGAGGTAGAGGGTAGAGGTCTCTATATCCAGCTCATCTGGTGCAAGCACATATTCTGCAATAGATTCAAAGCATGTACCATCATTGTCAAGATCAAAATTGTCTTGGTCATCCATTGCTTGCATTTTGATATCGCCAAGGGTTTCTATGCCAGGAATTTTCATGTCATTGAGGGTTTCAGTATCCTCCACATCCTTTATGCTAAGGGATTCAGTACCTTGCGCACCTAATTGATTAGGGACTTCAGTGACCTATTCATCCAACTCGTGAGTGGTTTCAGTACCCTGTACATTCAAACCATCAGGGACTTCAGTGCCTTGTTCATCAAAATGATCGAGGGTCTCTATGTACTGTGCCTCATCATCTTCTTGACCCTCAGCCAAATCTTCTCTTGCACTCGGTGTCATTTTCTATTTCTTTAATTTGTGAATGAAGGCTGAAAAATATATGTCATCCTCCTTCTCTACATTCTCTTCATTCACCATGGTGTGGGCTACTACATCCGAAAGAACTGAAAGGTTGTTATCTCCAGGTGAAACCTGGGGTGATTCGTCAATCACGATCAAGGAGCTCAACTAATGCTGACTTGTCCTCAGAGAGATAGTCCTTTTATTGGTTGGGGTCCTGGTCTCTTTTCTCTTTGTTGAAGGTGGAGTGTCTTTAACAGACTTTCCTTTGCTTGCACCTACTTGTTATTGCTCTTCTTCTTGGTAGGGGACGAAGTCTTTTCCTTCCTTTTCTTGTTTGCACTCATGCTCGCTGACTTCCTTTCACTTCTCGCCTGAAATTCTTTTAGGAATGCCTCCCAGGTCACTCCCTTTTCCTCCAGCTCTTTCTTGACCAAGATTGTAATGAGCTCGTGATGATATAGCTTACATGCAACCTATCTTGCATTTCCTTTTTGCACACCTTTAGCCTGTAGGTTTTAACCCTGTACATAAATTATCTACAAACGAATCTTAAAACCAAAAATAAACAATTGCGAGAGCATAAAACAGAAAATAGATAAACACAGAGATTTTCCCCTGGATCCCAAATCAGGATGACAAGCTTGATTTTTCATTATATTTCTTTTGGTGTTACAACACATATATATACATGCCGAAGCATACATAAACCCCAATCCATTAACCCTGGATTAGAACATAACTGTAGTTCCATTGACTGGATCTAAAAAATACCAGGGGTCGAAAACCATCGTACCCCAAAACCATGTGAAAACCCATGCACAAAACCATGGGTGGGTCCGCCCACTGGAAAATAAGGCCCAATTTTTTTTCTTTTCGGGGTGCTACACTATGACCCCCCCGCGCGTGACTAGTCATGGAAAGAATATAACACATACCCAACATTCTCCCGCTTGTTGTTTTCTTTCCGCAGGGGGCCATAGGAGAGCTTAGTCATTAGCCCAATTCTGCAACACCCATTGTTTCTCTACACCAAGAGAACTTCTGAGTGCTTATAGACTTCATCAATGCATCTGCAAAATTCTTCAAGGTGTCCACCTTTTCCAGCAACACCCGTTTAGCCTCAAGCATATCTCTCACAAAGTGATATTGAACATCAATGTGCTTTGTCTTTGAATGATAAGCAGGGTTCTTAGCCAAGAAAATTGCACTTTGGCTATCGCAGTCTATCCTTATAGCTTGCTGCACCAACCCTATACTTGAACATAATCTCTACAACCAAACTATTTCCTTGCTTGCATGAGTGGCTACTATGTATTCAGCCTCTGTAGTTGAAAGAGACACTACAGATTGTCTTTCACTCATTCAACTGACTGCACCTCCAAATAGGCTAAACACATACCCACTTGTAGATCTTCTTTGGTCCAGATCTATAGCCCAGTCTGCATCAACAAAACCATGAATGTCTAACACTCTTTCCAATCTTGGTCTTCCCTAGTAGCACAAGCCATAATCACTAGTGCCACGCAAATATCTGAAAACTTGTTTCACTGTTGTCAATGCTCCTTCCTTGGGTTTGACATAAACCTGCTCAATACTCCCACTGCATGTGCAATGTCTGGTCTAGTACATACCACTGCATACATCAGGCTACCCACTGCACTTTCATATGGAACACGTGACATATCCTCCTCCTCTTCTTGTCTCTTGGGACATTGTTCAGCAGACAAATTTGTACCTATAGGAATCGGAACATTCTCCAGTTTACTATCCTACATATTGAACCTCTGCAATATAGTCTTGACATACTTACTTTGGTTTAACCAAAGCTTCTTGTTTGCCCAATCTCTCTTAATTTCCATGCCCAAAATATAGTTTGCAGCACCAAGATCCTTCATGTCGAATTTGGAGAATAGTTGGGTCTTAAAATCTTGGATAATTTCTTTGTCATTTCCAATCAACAACATATCATCCACATACAAGACCAAATAAATAACAAGGTCAGTAATTAATTTAAAATAAACATAGTGATCCTCCTTACTTCTGGTGAAGCCAAGTCCCCGTATATAGGTATTAAATTTCTGATACCACATCCTTGGTGACTGTTTTAACCCATATAGACACTTCTTTAGCCTGCATACCAGTTCTTTCTTCCCCTTCACCATAAAGCCTTCAGGTTGTTTCATGTAGATCTCCTCTTCCAAATCCTCGTGAAGAAATGTTTTCTTCACATCCATCTGTTCTACCTCAAAATCAAATGCAGCAGCAACAGATAAAAGTAATCTAATAGAAGTAACTTTGGCAACAGGAGAAAAAACATCACCAAAATAAATTCTTGGCACCTGGGAATAACCTTTTGCTACCAAGCGAACTTTTTATTTCTCCACCTTGCCTTCTACATTCATATTATTCTTAAACACCCATTTTCTCCCAATCGGCTTCCTTCCAGCCGGCAACTCCACTAGATCCCATGCCTCATTTTTCTGCAAGGATGCCATTTCATCAACCATGGCCTCCTTCCAGAGTTTTCCATCTTCTGAATCAACTGCCTCCCTGACAGTTCTGGGATCATCATCAGTTATAGTTAAAGAAAATTTTGAACATAAAGCAGATGGACTATACCTTTCTGGTTGTCTTCTTTCTTGAACTAATCGTCTCACAGCTCGAGTTTGTGGCTCTTCCTCTTCTGAGTCTTCTTATGTTGTAGAGTCTAATTCTTCCTCTTTTAGTTAAAACTCTATATTCTCAGGTTCCTTTGGTAGGAATTCATGTATAAAAACATCTTTAACCTCTCTAAACACCACATCTCGGCTATACACAACCTTCCTTGTTTTCGGGTTCCAAAGCTTGTAACCCTTTAAACCATCTTTATACCCAATAAAATGCACCTTTCAGATTTATTATCCAACTTGGTCCTTTTCTCCTTTGGAACATGTACATATGAATCACATCCAAATACCCTCAGATGTGAAAGAGAGGGTTTCTTACCAGTCCATACCTCATGTGGGGTCTTATCCTCCAACACCAATGAAGGTGATTTGTTAACCAAGTAACATGCAGTATCCACTACCTCTGCCCAGAATTCTTGTCCTAACCCGGTACCATTGAGCATGCTTCTTGCTTTTTCCATCAGCGTTCTGTTCATTCTTTCTGTAACTCCGTTTTGCTGAGGTGTGTATGGAGTAGTCTTTTGCCGTGCTATACCACACTTCTTACAGAACTCTTCAAATTCCTTATTGCAGAACTCCCCACCATTATCTGTCCTCAGCACCTTTATCTTCTTCTTTGTCTATTTTTCCACCAGAGCCTTAAATTCTTTAAATCTGTCAAAGACTTCAGATTTCTTCCTCAAGAAATATATCCATGTATTCCTTGAGAATTCATCTATGAATGAAACATAGTACACAAACTTACCCAATGATGGAATCGACACAGGTCCAAACACATCACTGTGCACAAGCTCTAATATCTTGTTCACCCTCTTAGCACCAGAAGGAAAACTCACTCAATTCTGCTTCCCATATACACATTGTTCAGAGAAATCAAAATATAGAGAGCAATTAGACATACCTTCTACCATACCATTTCCATGCAGTATTCGAAGGCCCTTCTCTCCAATATGTGCAAGCCTTTGATGCCATAGCATGGTCTTTTCTCTAGAGACCGCTAGGCTTTCCACTCCACTTTCAGGAACCACATAACTGTTGCACCCATCAATAACAGTGCTGCCTTGAAGCTTGTACAGAGTTTCAATCCGAACTCCCTGCATTTACACCAGTGCTCCCCGAACCATCTTACAGGTATCTTTCTCTAACATTGTTTTTATACCTGCATCATCCATCTTGCTTACATAAAGCATATTTCTGGCCAATGCAGGAATGTGCAGAACACCAAGAAGTGTTCTAATCCTTCCACCTTGCAGCTTCAACTTGACTTTTCCATGTCCGAAAATTATGGCCTTCCTATCATCCCCTAGTAAGACATCACTGCCATCATATTTCTCATACTAGCAGAACCACTCCCTATGGGGAGTGAAGTGAAAGGATGCACTCATTTCAATAAACCATGACTCATGATCTACATGTGTATTTGAAGAAGAAGCGAAATACACATCCCCACGTTCATCCGAGGTGGTTTTTTCCTCTACAGAAGGAGCATCATCAGATCCCTTTCCTTTCTCAGGAGCTTTCGATCTGCAATCCTTTTTGTGGTGCCCTTCCTTTCCGCATTTCCAGCACACCTTTACAAACTTTCCAGGAAATTTGGATCTCCCTCTAGATTTAGATCTCCCACTCTAAACCTTATTCTTGTTTTTGTTCTGGGACCTTCCTCATACAGTTAAGGCATCTCCATTATGACCCTCCATATTTCTCCATCTCATTTCCTCAGATAGCAAGGCTGAGACAATATCATCAAAATTCAAGGTAGTTGTATTGCTACCTATTGCAATAACCAGACTATCCAATGAGTCTGGTAGAGAACACAACAAATTGATGCACTTATCTTCATCTAAGATTTTAATATCAATATATGACAACTAACTTAGCACAGTATTGAAGGCGTTCAGATGCTTTGTCACCGAGTCTCCATCCTTCATCCTCAGGTTATACAGCTTTTTCCGCAGGAACAATTTATTCACCTGAGACTTAAATTGGTACAAAGTCCCAAGTTTGTCCCACAAATTCTTCGCCTTAGCTTCCCCAGATACATTCAACAATATCAAATCCGAGACAAACCACCGTATTGTGCTCTTCGCCTTCCAATCCAAATTCTTACAGTCTTCATCTAACATTTTCGTTGGTTTAGTACCTGGATCTACTGCGATCCACTGGTCTTTATCCACCAGCAGATCCTCCATCTTGAGCTTCCACAACTCAAAACTTTGACCATTAAATTTCTCAATCTCTATATTTCCACTGCTCGCCATATTCTTTCACCACAAGAATCGATCCCGCATATCCCCCACTGAACAGGGTCTACCGCAGGCCCGAGAAAAAAACCCTCAGCAACAAAGGAGTCCCCTTGAAGCCGAAACAACTATGATACCAAATGTAGGTTTTAACCCTGTACAGAAATTATCTACAAACGAATCTTAAAATAGAAAATAAACAATAGCGAGAGCATAAAACATAAAAAAGATAAACACAGAGATTTTCCCCTGGATCCCAAATCAGGATGACCAGCTTAATTTTTCATTATATTCCTTTTAGTGTTACAATGCATATATATACATGCCAAAGCATACATAAACCCCAATCCATTAACCCTGGATTAGAACATAACCGTAGTTCCCTTGACCGGATCTACAAAATACCAAGGGCCAAGAACCATCATACCCCAAAACCATGTGCAAACCCATGCACAAAACCATGGGTGCGTCTGCCCACTAGAAAATAAGGCCCAAATTTTTTTTGCCCGGGCGCTGCCCCGCACCCCGACAGGGGGGCTGATGTCCCCCCTGTGACCCCCCCACGTGCGACTAGTCATGGAAAGAATATAACACATACCCAATATTTTTGAGGTCTATCTGGTGTACCAAGATTAATCAATTCAAATTTTAAAGTAGAACTATGCGTTTTTGAATTGGTAGTTTTCTTAAACCTATCTTTCAAATCATAGAGATCTTCCATTTTGACTATAGATTTGGGAATTCAATTAGTATTTTGTTTATCTTCAATCTATAAGTCATGTTCATGTGCATCTACGATTTGACCTTTATAAGATCCATCTCATGTAAGAAAGCCTACTATATCTGCATCATTGTTAAATACTCTCCAATTTCTTACATTGTGAAGAATGGAAGGCCTAAAAATTAACTCAATTGAAAATCTGTCTGGGCTAAATTATTTAGATGGTATAATCTTAGATGCTACATTAGCAAGTAAATAAACACTTGCATTTTGTAATCTAGGAACTGTGGAGATATTAAATGCGGAAAAATGGGATGTAAGATTATGAGGTAAAGTTTGATAGTGTTTCAAATGCCTAGAAATACAATGAATTGTATTTTTGACTTGTCTAACAATTATTTTAGAATCTCCATATACCTGCAAATATTTAACATTTAAACCAATAGCTTTGTACAGACCTTGTATCAGTGCTTCATATTCAACAGTATTATTTGTGTATTGAAATTCAAGTCTGCAAGCTATCATTGTTTTCTCTCCTTGTGGATTGATTAAAGCGCAACCTACTCCTGCACCATCTTCTGATTTTGAACCATCAAAGTATAAAGTCTAAAACAAAGGCTGTTTTGGAATTTTCTTGCTAAGATTAATACATTTAGAAGTGTCTGTTTGAGAAAAGTTTTCAATTTGAGAAATAGAAGTATTTATTGAAAAAGGTGAAATTTGGGCATTGAATGATCCACGAAACGATTGAGCCGAATAATTTCCAATAATGTTATTGGTGAAAGCTACAGGCTCATTTGTTTCATCAAGTTCGGTCACTGTATGTTTCATAAATTTTTTGTGATCAACTTTGATTTGATTTGGTTTACCATTGTATGGTAACCACATGTGTGACCAATCGGTAGCAAAATATCCATGTAACTTTTCAGACTAATCCCTGCTTAAAATAAGACCATAAAATTCAGGGATGTATGTGACCAAAATATTGATTATTTGCAGTACCTTTGGATTGGATGATAATCTAATGGATACTGACGGTATTTCTCTAATGACCTCTACTTTTGTTCTATCTAATTGAAATATATGTACAACAGATTTTTATGGAGTGATATTCAATTTTGTACACACTGTTCTTGGCATAATGTTTGAAGAAGCTCCTGAATCAATAAGACAGTTATGAACAATTTTGTTGAAAATATTATAAGTCAACAGTAAAGGAGGAGTGTGAGAAATAGATCTATCACCAATTAAAACAAGATCATTAGGATTTACTTTGTTTGGAGATGATGGAGGTTTCCCCATATCTTTAGAAGCTTGTGCTATAACTGGTGGTTGTATAGGATCTACAGGGATTTCCTTGAGTTCTCTAAGCAAAATTTTCTGCTGTTGTTTGAGTTCGGTCATTTCGTGTAATCAAATATTTGCTTTGGTCTTTTTCATATCTTCAATTATGTTGTATTCCATTGTATCTGAAACTATCAATGTTTTAGAAGTTGTATTAGGATTTGATGAAATAGGATCTGTCTGAACAATTTTAGATTTTTTGACTACAATTTTCTCCTTTCTGAAGAGAGATTTCTATTTCTGATTTGATATAGTTGAATCAGAAGAAGATTTACTTCTTGTAGAAACATACATAGCTTCTCTTTCTTCCTTTATGGGAAGAATGAAATCACATAACCCATTCAGTTCAAATCCTTCCTCAGATTCAGGCTCTTGTTCAGATGGTGAGGGATCTTTAGTATCTTCATTAGATTCAGCATTTGAAATTACAATTGGAGGTTGAGATGTTGAAGAAGGATTTTTCTTAAATGAGAGAAATGATTTCTTAGAAATTGATGATTCAACGACTTGTTTCTGTATATCAATCATGTCATTTGACATAGTTTTTAACACTTTTTGAAGACCTTCAAGATCGAATGGATCTTTTGAGACTTCCTTTTTAGAATCTTGACTAAATGTCACTTTCTTGGATTTCCTATCTTCTATCTCAGATCATTTTTCTAATGCTAAGATTCTTTTCTCTACAGCAAGAGCTTCTTTCATGTTTTCTAAAATGGTAGCTTTACCAGCTCTATCTACAAAAATAGCTATATTAGAAGGCAAAGAGGAAATATACCATACTATTTGTACATCAACAGCAGCCTCGGAAGCAGTTGGGATTTTGTTTAATAACTTGTTAAATTTGGAGTTAAAATATTTGATCCTTTCACCTGAATTTGTTTTTAGATTGAAAAGAGCATTGATTAGAGATACAATAATTTTATCATCTCCAAATTTCGCAAGAAAAACTTGTTCAAAAGTTTCCCAATCGGAAATAGATCCTATTGGAAGTGAAAAGTACCAGGATCATGCAGATCCTTGTAAAGTATAAGGAAACAATCTAACTACAATATCTTCATGAGCAACTCCATTAAGATTCATGGCCAACATAAAATTATTGATATGTTCCTCAGTAGGAAGACCATCATCTGGATTATATTTAGGTAGCCGTTTTTCTGGATGATCTGGAAGAGGATTTGGATTTGCAATCAATACAGAACTAGGATTCATCCAAGGCCGATTGGCCATAGTTGGATTTGAAGTTTGTGAAGATATAGAAGTAGATCCAGAAGTATGGGGAATGGATGTAGAACTTACAACTGGAGCAACACTACTTGAAATAACACTGATTGTTTGAGTAGAAGAAACGGAAGACTGAGAAGATGTATATTGAGTAGAAGGATGTGAGGAAGTAATTGAAGGGAAAGATGATGTGACTTCACTTGTATCTCGTCTGGATCTGGATATAGAAATTTTTTTGCAATGATATTCTATTGGAAACTCAAAAGAAAAAATTCCAAGCTTCTCACTTTTAGATCGAGTTAATATACCCGTTTCTCTAAATAAAGAAGTAACGCTTTCTTCAGAAACTACGCGATTAACATGCTTTTCAGAAAAAATAAATATTCCTTCTAATTTATGAATTAAAGACTGAACTTCAGGAGATTCGAGAGTGAATTATGAAGTAGATAATTAACGAGATACTTCAGGAGATGATGGAAAGGTTTCTACTATTTCCGATTTTTGACTTGGTAATCTAGAATTTGATCGGGAAGGAGTAGAATGCTTTTGGGGAGATCAACTCTTATGAGGGATTTTAGTTTGAGGTTTAGATTTATATGCCATTCATAGTCAGGCCCTCCTTCTAGCGCCAAAAATGTTGAGGCCTCAAAAATTTGTGGCAACAACAAGGGGGATAACCACCTAGTCCCGACCTTAATACAGTTCCTTTTCCATTTGGGATAGTGGCTCCGACTAGGTGTAATGGGACCAATTTCCCAGAGTTTGGTTTTTGTATGATTGATGGGTTTCTCTCAAAGGATTTACATGATGAATCAATAAAAACTAAGATAAATTTATTCTATAATGCAAAACTTTGAATTAAGTCTAATATAATCTAACCTGGGATAATGCTAATTTGATGCAATCTAGAATGATGTCTATTCAATCTGTGATGATTTAGGTCATCATAGATTTAATAGAATTAATACTTTTTTAAGATGATTCTCTTGAGAAATATTTAATAAAAAGAAGATGTAAAATATATCGAATTTATAATGATCATATATAAAAAAAACCAATTTCTATCTTTATATCATACAATAGTGCAACTGATATATCAAACAGAAACAATTGATTTCATACATAATTCATGAAATATGAATTCATCACTAATATTCAAAACAGAGTTAGCATACATGATAATAGTACCAGATGTGTATTGTCCTGTTCTTTTGATCAGTGATAATAGGCCACATTCAACTCTTCTATCAATAAGTCTTTCAAAGAATACAGAAGTATAACAACAATGATCAACAAAATGATATATAACTGAAAAGGCCGTGTTCCATTATTTTATCAAGGCATCAACAAACTTACAGTTAAGCATTCTTTGTAAATTTTCTCAATAAAATTCTGACCCTTCTCTAAATGCATGACAAGGGTTTAAATATTGTACTAACTACCTAAAAATATATTTATACAAAATATCTTATGAGGTGGTTTCAAATAACCTCCTCATTCCTAGTATCTAATTACTAAAAATTGAAATTATAAAAACAAACTAACTAATAATCATGCCCGATGATAAGTTACTACTAGCTGTGCTTTTCTGCTCACATATATCGGACATCGGTTGACCCTCTGGAGGTTTGCCGAGCTGTATCTTCATTTGTGCAGCAAATATAGCATCAAGAAAAAGTGATTGTATCTTTTGTATGGAATTCAGAGAAAAATTCAATGTCATTATCTGATTGTGAGGTTTAACCAGTAGCTGCCAGTATGTTTCCCAATCAATATTTTTTAGCTGTGCAAGTGCTTCTTCTCGGAGCTTACTTGCGTTTTTCCAACTCTGCTCTAAATCTCTGAGATCAGGAATAGATTTATGATTTCCTTCTTTAATCAGACCAGAAGTATGCAACATGTGGGTAATCATTTTGACCATATTCTTTGATATACCTGCTGCTCTGGCTATGGCCAATTCTGCCTATGGCCAATTCTGCCTATTTCACCTGTGCATCCCATTCAGTAAAAATAATATCTTTAAAAGTCTCTTTGATCTTTGGGAGACATGAATTTCTCCCTTATTTTGAATCTTTCCATTCAATGTAATCAAAGATTTTGTTGTTGAGTTCATTGAACTCAATTCCTTGATCAATGACTGTATTGGTTAACTACTCACTGATTTCCAAGTGTGGAATTATGTCTGACATTTGTACAACAAACATGTTTTGTTGTTTTGAGGGTAAGGCATTTAAAGCCGATGCTTCTTTTATGAATTCCTTTGTAGTAGGAATATCTTCATATTTGGTAAGATCTTCTGTCAATTTTTCAATCAGTGAATTTTTGCTAGATAAGTCATTTTCATGAATTATCTTAAGCATTTCCATCTCTTGCTGTACTTCGAGTATTTGTTGTTCGACCTTCTAATTTAGGGTGTTTATTTCTTCATCTAATTGCTGTTGTAGCTGCATGATTTTGTAATCCTTTTCCTGAACCAAAATGGATACTTCAACTGCCTTATCCATTCTCGCAATAGTATATGCCTCGGCAAATTGTGATAGCCGAGTCAGATTTTCAATTGGATTTGAAGGAGTATCTTTCCATACAACTTCCATGACTTCGTTTCCTGGAGGTGTTTCAATTCTTCTTCTTTTTCTTTTCTTTCTGACTAATTATTTGTGAAGAGGGCTATAAAATACATCCAATGGGGGAATAACAGTCATGTTGGGAATAATCTCATCAGTAGGATTTGCAGGAATGATTTCTATATCTTGGGAGATTATCCCAGGATTTTCAATGACTTCTTTGACTGAAACTACTTGTCTTGGTGGAGTCTAAAACTCTGTATTTTCCTGTGAAGATGATACCTCTGGGGTATTTATCACTGTGTTGCTGACTTAAGTCCCAATTTTATCTAATTCACCTTGATTTTGTGAATCTGATTATTCTTCTCTGATTTCTTTGCTTGCTTCACTGATAAAACTAGTAATCAAGACATTTTCAGGGATATGTTTGAGTCTTTGTTCTCTCATTTCATTGAATCTTTGTAATTATTTTAGATTTAGGTTCAATTTGACAAAATTTAAGACTTCTTCAAAAGTTCCAACAAATTGTAAAATGTCTTCAAATATATCATCAGTATGTATGATAGGTTTGATTTTAAGTGACTGAGTGAAATTATTAGCAATCTTTTCTGGATCAAATTGTCTTGAAGGTAATATGAGGAGCTTCGAAAGCCGAATCTTCTCATATTCTTTCAATGCATGATTGAATTTACTGAGGGTGAATGAACCACATGGGATTGGGAAACTTGGCCATAAAGACTTCTTACTGTCTTTCAAAAAATTAGTGAGTCCATTACCAACAGTTTGGTAAGTGACTTCTCTTGCCATCAATTTATTTGAAACATATAAAGGAAGAACATGCGAGGGAGCGGAGCTTCAAAAAATTCTGATGTATGAAAATAACTCTTCAATAAAAAACCTCCCTATCTTTTGAAGGTCTGAAATGGCTTCTTTAGAGAACCTAGGGCCCATTCTGTACAACATTAACTGATGTAATGGTAGTACAACTCCATAGCATAGCTTGTGGAAATGTGGTGCATAATTATGTTCCCATATCTCTTTATGATTCAAATGAATCAGGGTAGGATCCTCGAGAGTCCATTTCTATCCCATAACTGGAAATTTGGTAAAAAAATAGATGGCGTCAAAAATATACGTGCTCAGGAAAAATTGGGCTGCTTGGTGATATTCATTAATCACCTTAACTAGATTTTCAGAAAGGATAGTCACCCAATTCATTATGTGGGAATTAACATAGGAATCAATCAGGGGAAGCCAATTTATGGAGAATTTGATATTATTAGGAAAACCATATAACCTGCATTGCATCACTGTAGTGAAATTGTAGGGATTTTCCAGTGATGTGATAGGATACATACATGTTTTATCATGTTTGAAATTTTTATCTAGTCTCCTCCAACCTTGAATTGCCTTGAATGGGTCTTCGTTCTTATTAGTAAACTTTGCAACAAACTGACTGTTGTAGATTTCTTGCAGGTCAGGCAGCTTGTGCATGTTTTTCAAATCTTCAACTCTAAAAGAACCTAGAATATCATTCTTGAAGGTTCTTAATTGTCTATCCTTGACTATTGAATTGTTGAGCACCCACCTAATCATGTCAGTACATGGAAAAAGAGTGGCCCTTGCTGCTATCCTTTGGAGGAAGCAGCATGCAATATCTTTGAACTGTAAATTTGAGGGTGTCGCTTCATCGGCAGTTGCTGTGATTTCCACTATTTCATTCTCTTCTTCTTCAAGAATAGTGTAGATAGGTTTCCATTTCATAGCACCTCCATTGGCAGTGCAGACTGTATCTGAGACTATAGGCGACATTTCTGTTTGTTCCAATTCTGCAACAATCTGTTGGTCGTGCTTTTAAATCACTTTGCGGATGGACATATCTTGAAGGAAAATCCCTATTAAAGACAGAGTAAATGATCAAATGATGGAAGATCTATTGAAATGATCCATTTTGAAATAAATAATTCCAGGAACAACTATATCATTAATTAATCGGAAAAAATCAATCATTGTTTGTGTTGGGATGATAAAACACAATTAATATTTCCAGACATGATTAATTTCACGTAAAACCTTTATTCAAAACTGTCAAATCCATCTCATCACGCCCTTTAAACCTGTCTTTATGGAGCATATTACCTTTAGTTTATGCGATATGTGATTTCACGATATCGCGAAATTGCAAAATCGCAGAAGTTGTAGTATCGCAAAATCGCAAAAGTCGCAGTATTGCAAAATCGCAATATCGAAATTTTGGTAATAATTTCTTAAATTTTTACAACGTAAATTTGTGATATTCGATTTATAATGTCACTTGCGAAACTTCAAATCTGTGATCGCAAAATCGGGATTTCGCTGTTTTTATTGTTTTTTACTTGTAATAATAAAAGATTTATGCCGGATGCGATTTGCGATAAGGATGTTTTATTAACTACTCTTTTTGTTTTTTTATGTTTTTATTAATAAAATCGATGATGTTTCTTTTTGGATTTTGATTTTTTATCAAAAGTCAAAAGTACATTTTAAAGAAGTGTACCGATTTCTATTTATCAAAGGTCTATATTATTTTGAAAATAAAAATACGGGGAGTTGTTGCATAGCACAATAGGGTGACAATGATTTCAAGCTAAGTATCCCCCATTCCTTGACCTGCACCTAGTATTAACGGGGACTACCTTTAGCCATACTTTCCACCATTTTTGGACACATAAAACATTGCTAACCGGTTGACACCAATAAATCTCAACCCAAATTGCATTGAAAAAAAACAACTGACATTATCATGGACACACAAATTAAGAAAACTCACCAACAAAGGATCCAACTATGTCAAGTTGTAAAATCCAACCAAATCTTGCACCAAAGAATGTGGCTCACCAGGGACCAAGTTCAACAAAAGTTTCCTCACATCATAGCGGCACTCAACGTAATGGGGACCATTGCTTCCTATGGGGGAATAAATGATCTAGGTGGATATTGGTGGCCACCCACCTACTGCACTTGGTCCCAAAACACTATTTTCTATCAGTTTCCTAATTTTTAGCATTGTTTCCTATTTTAACAGTGTTTTATTTTTGGCAGTTTTTTGGGTCCTGAACTTCTAGAGTTGTTTTGAGGCCAAAAATAATATTTTTAGGGTAAAAAACAAACATGGATCAAATATGGATGTTTTTAATCAAAAATTTATG
The DNA here is from genome assembly GCA_034641835.2 of Pinus albicaulis. Taxonomy (NCBI): domain Eukaryota; kingdom Viridiplantae; phylum Streptophyta; class Pinopsida; order Pinales; family Pinaceae; genus Pinus; species Pinus albicaulis. Next base: position 1,558,801,506 of record CM076580.1, on the reverse strand, counting down.
TCCTCATAAGAACCTTTTTAATGGGCTATTATGCATGCCAAACAGAGATAATATGTCAAAGTTACGAGACTAGGAAGTAAACATTCAAACTAACCCCATTGGGGCCCAAAACATTTGGCACTTCATCACCTAGGGTTAGGTTCTTGGATATTTAGGGTTTCTCATTGTTTCTTCATGATAACAAAGCCTTTGAGCTCATTGTGACATAGTTCAGAAGGCATATAACCGTCACATCTCTTCTTATATATAAGCTACCATTGCCCGAGCTAGGTTGCTCTCATTATACACGTAAACAATTTTCAAAATTTGTTATTTATGAACTGAATTTTAGTTCCACTGTATCTCAATGTCTCTATTTTAAATTTGTCTTCCATTTTATTGCTTCATAAATTTGGATTACTGGTATCAGAGTCGTTTTATCTTTCTATGTTTTTCTGTGCATGTCCCCAATGAGGTTGGGGTATAATGAGTTGGGACTCGGATTGCTTGAACCCTTGCAAGATTGTTCTCGTGGACCTCAAAGGCCTCCCATGGTGAGAGAAAAGAAAGAGGAGGGAGCAAGAGATCTGATCAAAAATTCCATTTAAACATAAAATACAAGAAGGGCAGGACCAATCATGTCATTGATTACCTAGGATGACCCGCAATTGTGGCACTGAGCACAATTCTCAACTCTTGCGGGAATAAGATGTATGGATGGTTGTAACTATGTGAAAATGAATCTGAATTAGCTAAAACCTAAAATATTTTAATGGATGGAAATCTAGTTCAATACTTCCAGTTTTAGGATGGATTGTTTTGTTATATAGGAAATCTCTGTGTTCCTTCAAGTGAGCATGCTAATTTTGGAGGTGCATTACAGTTGGGTCACATGACACTTTGGTGTAGAAAATAAATTTTTAGTACTACAAAAGTATTGTTATTGGCAAAAACTCTGACAATATGTTGGAAAATATGTTATATCCTACACTACCTTTTCCATCACCAACCAAACCATTAAGAAGCAAGGTCTATACACTCCTCTTCCTACTCCTAGCTGGCCTTGGGAATCCATCTCCATGGAATATATGTTAGGCCTTCCTTCTACCAAGTATGGTAATGACTATGTTTTTGTGGTCATTGATATATTTTCTAAGATGGCCATACTGAGCTACCTGCAAGAAGAGTATCACAATAGAAGCCACTGCCAATATCTTCTTTGAACGAGTGTGGGTACATTTTTGGATCTCGTAGACCATTATGTCCGATTAGGATAGAAAGTTCTTAAGCACATTTTGGTCAAAACTTAGGTCATTGTTTGACACTAAGCTCACCAGGTCGACTGCATTCTATCCCCAAACGAATTCTAGATAGAGGTCATTAACATAATGATAGTGCAAATACTATGCATGTATAACTCTAAGCATCCAAAACCATGGGATGAGAGTATCACCTATGTCCAACACAGCTACAACGGATCTCTCCATAGCTCAACTGGATAAAAACTCTTTTGGGTGGGCCTGGGATTTCAACCATTGTGTCCTATTGATGTTGTGATGCCTTTTGCAATTACACAAACATAATTTGCACATGTTCATTCCAAAGTTAATAAGGCCATCACGTTCATTGAACACATTCAACACATTTTCCAACAAGTTCATGATATCATGGATGAAGCCAATAATAAGTACAAAAAACTTCATTATCAACATTGGGTGCCACATAAGTTTCAAGTGGGTAATAAGGTTTGGTTGCATCTGCAGATGGAATGCCTTGTCGAAGCCCATCAAAAGGTTTGACCACTCTGATACGGGCCTTACACCATCATAAAGGCTGAGGGTGACAACAATTTCGAGCTAAGCATCCCCCCATTCCCCAGCTTACACCCAATATTCAATGTGGACCACCTTCGACCATACTTTCCACCTTTTTTGGACACATCAAACATTGTTAATCCACTGGCACCAATAGATCTCAACCCAGATTCCATGGAACATGCCTTAAATGATCAGATAATGGACACACAAATTAAGAACACTTGCCAACAAAGGATCCAATTGTATCGATTTCTCAAGGTCGACTGCACCAAAGCAAGTGTCTCATGAAGGACCAAGTTCAACAAAAGTTTCCTCACCTCATGGAGGAACTCAACACAATGGGGACCATTGCTTCCTAAGGGAGTAGGAATGATCAAGGTTGATATTGGTGGCCACCCACCTATTCCACTTGGACCCCCAACACAATTTTCTATCATTTTCCTATTTTTAGCTCATTTTCCTATTTTAGCTCATTTTCCTATTTAAGTAGTTTTCTATTTTTGGCAATTTTCGGGTCTTGAACTTTGAGAGCCATTTTGATTCCCTAAATGATGTTTTCTTGGGGAAACAGGAAGATATGGATCAAAGTTTAATATTTATATTCGAAATCTATTATCCTCAGATAGACCTTTCTAATGAGATATTTTTCACACCAAACAAAGATCATATGCCAAAGCTACGACCATGGGAAGTTGGCGTTCCAACTAACCCCATCAGGGCCCATAACTTTTGGCGCTTCATCTCCTAGTGTTAGGTTTTTGGATGTTTAGGGGATATAATTATTTCTTCATGATAAAAATGCCTCCAAGATTCATTGTAGTACAATTTAGAAGGTATGCAACCATCACATATCTTCTTAGAGATAAACTACCATCGCCTAAACTAGCTTGCTTCCATTATGCATGTAAGCCATTTTCAACATTTATTATTTATTAATTGAATTTTAGTTTCATTGTATCTATATTCTTTTGTTTTAAATCTATAATTCATTTTTTTCCTTTATAAATCTAGATCAATCTCTTCCAAAAATTAAGAAAAACATAAATTTCTTTATATGTATTGAACATCTCTAAAGAGTAGAAAACATAAATTTTCAACTACAATGAAAAAATAGAGGATGTGGAGATGAAGAAGTGTCAGGTAAAATTAATCTGTATAATTTCCTTTACAATAATTGTTTTTTATGTCAAAAAAGAAAAAAATTCAACACACTTCTATTAATATAAAATTTGTTTACATATGCACATTTCTAGTATATTCCATGTCTCATTTAATCTAAAAAGGGTAATACATATACATTAAAAAAAACTACCACATATTGTCAAGCTATACATACTATGACTATATAAATCCTTCCTTCTTCCAAATATATTATATATACCTGTTTATCATTTTAACACATAAAGTATTCTATCATGTTGGCAAAAATTTCAACAAAACTCTAAAGGAAAAAAAAAACAACAAAATTGAAAATGTCTTAAGCATCATATATGAGATAAAATATAAAAAAATAATTTTCCCAGTTCTTTGAAGAGTACCATTGCAAAAATTTGAGTATGTGATCTCTCCCGATAGGTTATTACATCCCTCCTTAGATAAAGTATCCACGACTTTATTTTTCTCCGCATAAGTGTGAGAAAATTACAATCTTTGTAAGCTATCAATCAACTTTTTTATGTTATTCAACCAGTTAATAAGCATGGGTGGCTCAAATTTTGGATACATATGCACCCAATCGATGTGACCTTGGAGTCTCCATATACATCCAAAGACTCAATAACACCCCCCCATAGAAAAATGGTCTCTGCTCGATTATTAGATCCAAATCCATTATTCCAGCAAAAGTGATAAAAGTTTCCAGGCTTCACAATTATAAATTCTCCACTTCAAAAATCATAGGATGGATGTTCCTTGAACTATTCATTAGAATAGGCCCAGTTTCATTGAAAAAAACAACAATCCTAAAACTTGTAGACATCTGCTGAGACTCCTTCAAATATAAGTGCATTCGTGCACCTCCAAATTCCCCAAAAGATATATAAAGGGAGGGAGTGATATTCCTTATATATCAAAGACCACTCCATAAGTAAGAATCAATAGAAATTTGATTCCAAACAAAAGGTATATGTAATATTTCCAAAACCCCGCACTAGACAAAGGTTGCAAATGGACAGGATATGAAGAGATGAACCACACCTTTATTCTCCAAATTTCATAAGGCACACCTCCCAGGACTTATGAAGCATATATTACATAAATTTTCCCATTTTAAGATTTTGTTCCACCACACCAACCATGCGAAGGACTTAATAATGTAGGGGTAATTTCCATTTCCATATTTTTTGAAACCAAATTTGGTCCTAAAAAGCATGTCGAGCAAGAGAAATATAGTTATATGCTTCTTTAACCAATATTTGTCCATGATAATTATTCCCATCCAATGAAATGATATCTGCATTTTTTTTCATAGAGATACCTTCCATATAAATTTTGAACTGATGTCTCCCACACATTAGCCATATCACTGATAAGGCCAAGCTCCCTAGATTTATTCCATAATGGAATCATAGAAATATAATCATGTGCAACATAAATTAGATTTAAATGATAAAGGCCTATATTGTGAATGCACCTGATGAGTGGGGTGGGCATAAAATGATTCCCCTTAAACCATTTAATGGGTTATAAATTTATTTCCACCAAAGTTCTTGAGACAGTCTCCCATCTCAAATTCCCTAGTAGCCAATGTTTAATTTTCATCATACTCTTCCAGATATATGAAATCAAGATTGAAATCTGAGTTCCTTCCTTTATCCATGTCGATAATGGCTAATTTCTCATGTATTTTTCTTTTATGATCAATTTCCATATGCCATTTCCATTTAAATATTGCCACAAAATCTTTACTAGTATAACCCATCCAAACTGTTCAGTATTTTCAATACCCCATCCACCATCCTCCACCTGTAGAGATATTTCTTCAAGGAACATGAGATGTATCTTTTTAAATAACCTATTCCATTCCATAAGAGATTTTAAATGAAAGAGTTAATCATATTGATGATGAATTTAGGAAGCATGAAAATGTGCATCCCATAGAATAGTATACTTTGCAAAACTGATTGGGTCAGGACTAGTCTACTTCCCATAGTAATCTATTTATGTGACCACGAACCAAACCTATTCTCAAATTTGTTGATAAACCATTCCGAATATTTAATGCCATATTTTTTTATTTATAACAAAACCAAGATATTTGCAACCATTTTCCATAGGGAAAGTAAAAAAATCACATGCTTTTTTAATATACGCAATCAAGACCTCTTATGGGGACGCTGTAATTAGAGTAGATTTAAAATTTTTCATATAGAGGCATGATGCATATTATGAAAACATATTGATTCACTTACAAAAATATTCCCTGCAAAAAGAAAATCATCCATAAAAATAACGTGAGAAACGGTTGTGTTTCTTATTATCCTGCACCCAAAAATTGAGCCATTAGAATGAGACTCCATGATCATCACACTCAAACCATCGATGATTAGAAAGAACAAGAGAGGGGAGAGTGAAAACCTATGTCTCAGTCCTCTCCAAGCTTTAAAAAAGCATTTAGGGCCCCATTAACTAATTTTTATTTTTTTACAGAAGTTATACATGCCATTATCTAACACACGACTCACACTAAAAGTCCAATACTATGTAAAATCATTCTTGTAAACTCCCAATCAACATAGTCGAGGATTTAATCAAATCAATTTTCAGTATACATGCATCCTTCTTTTTTACCTTGATGAAATGTAAGCAGTCTTGAGTGATAGCCACCGCATATTGAATCTGTTTATTAGCCAAGAACCCAAATTGTTTTGGAGAAATGTAATTAGACAATTTAACTTTCATTTGGTAATAAATGATCTTATAAATCGTTTTATATGAAGCATTGCAGAGGAATATGGGCCTTTAATCCATGAAAGAGGCATTGTTAGACACTTTAGGGATAAGAGCGATGAAAGTAACATTTAGAGAACCTAATATTGAATACTGATATTGTGACTCCTCTTCCAAAGAAAGAAGAGATTGCCCCATGATGTCTTAAAAGTGTAGGAAAAGTTTTATCATCCACACATATGGTCCTGGGATCTAGGCTCTTTCCCCCATCCAATGATTTGAAAAACCTTTTCAATTCTTCATATGTGATTGGCCTCCCAAAATTTTCACTTTCCTCAGTGTTGAACATTTGTGGATACAATTGAATGAAGCCCAATTATTTTCCTATATAGTCATTTCCCCTTGAATCATATTGATTACCAAAAAAACCAACAACTTATTGTTATAAATATTTCAGGGAAGTGACGTGCCTTCCCTCGACGTTTGAAAGTCCCTATATGTAATTTTATTTCCTTAGCTAAAGGCATGGTGATGATTTTTTTTTTAATATTTTTGTCTCGTCCTGTAATCCATATTATACAAATTTTCAACCGTCATTCCTCCTCTTGAAGGCTTACTATTTTTCATTTACAGCTTTCTAGTTCTAATGTTGATTGTTTTATAGTTGAAGAAAAATAGTCTAGGCCAAATGAATTAGATATTTCCTTCAATTTATTCTCAATATATTTTTATTCTTGTAATTTCTCCTTCTTTTATCATGTTCCCACTTGCAAACCATCTACCTTAAATTTTCTAGCTTATAGAAAACTAGACCAATCCAATTGACCATAGGATTTGTAATAGGCTTTGTCCATGTTTCCAAAACCAATGCTTCAAAGGACTTGCCCTTGAGCGAATAATGTTTAAAGATGAAAGGAATTCCCTACCAGTCACTATCCCCTTAACAATGAAGAAAAATAGGGTCATGGTCTGATATAAGGGAAGGGGAACCCCATTAATGCATATACCTTAGATGTTCCACTAGACCTTAATGCACTTAAAAATGATCCAATCATTTTAAAATACCATCATCACCAGAAAAAATAGTTCTTTTGTGTTGGTAATTTTGAATCCAACAAGATATCCACCAATATATTTCATTCAAATATTTCTTTGAAAATACCCCCATTGGATCCATCTTACATTTCATGCACCAAACTTCATCCACGGTCACAGTCAAATTAAGGTCTCCTATGAAGATGAGAGTTCCAATATTCATTATCCCATAGTTATTCAAATGATTCTAGAAATATATATTGAATGAATAAGGAGCATAAATATTAAGAAAATGCAAGAGACTATTTGAGCCTTGAGAAAATCATGAAAGAAAAATTCTTGCAAACGAATTATACGCCCTAAAGTTTATGACTTGAGAATCCTATAATGCAGCCAATCCTCGGTAATTTCCAATAACATTCATCGCAAAAACCTTCCATCTAGGAAAATGTTTTAGAAAATATGTCCATTTCCTCTGCTGAGGCACCATTGTTTCTTGAACAAGGATGACTGTGGGCCTTTTAAGCTGAGTAAGACGTCGAAGTGAAATTATTTTAAAGGAATCAACTAGACTGCATAATTTAATGGACATAATAATCATAGGGGAAGATTTGAAACATGCACAATCCCTCTAAGGAATCAAGAATCAACAACAGCAAAATTACATTCCTCCACAGATGATAATACAGGACCAAATTGAACCTCTTGAAAATTTGGGGACAAGGGATTTTTATAAGGAGAACAAGATGTAACATTTTTGTATCTAGTTCCCATATTCTTCCTAATAGTCACATTTTTCCTTGATTTGAGACTAATGTGTAACCCCTTTGAGGAGAAGGGTGATTTTGAATAGTAAGTGACTCCAGGTCAATACACGAATTATGTTTAAGGTACTCCAGATCTAAATCAACATAATCTGAAGGCAAGGGAACCCCTGAAAAAATAAAGAATGGATAGGAGGATAAACATTTTCTATAGGTGGACAATTTATCCCAATTCATGAGTCTTTATTCAGGGCTACTAGGGATCGGTTAGAACAAATAGAAGTTGAGAATCGAGAATTTAGGAAATTTAAAGGAGAAGTACTAAATAAAGTTGAGAACCCATATTTTACCTCCTGAATAAGAGGATTTAGATGAGAAACATAATGTGAATTTTCTATGTTCTTCATATTTTGAAGAGTTAAATCCACTAGGTTGTCATAAACATCATTAGTGGAAAATTTAGAAGAGAAAGGATGTTGAGTTAACATAGCGGAAAATGAAACAAACAATCAAACATACACAGCATAAAACATGAGAGATAACATATTTAACGTGGTTCACCCAACCAATATGGGCTACGTCCACCAAATAGAGGCATCGACAATCTCATTTATCAAACAGGAAAATTAGAACAACAGAGTTTCCATCTGCACTTCTCTTCCACTCACCTCACATCCCTCATGCTCATTTGCCTCTACGGGCTTACATTTTATAGTTGGGAGTAGAAACTGAATCATTAAATTCAATCACAACAAAATAGGATGCAATAACTCCACATCAGGATTAGATGGAGTCAATTTAGCAACAAATCCTATTGTTGTCATATTCATGAGATTTTCTCCAATTTTAATTAAAAGAAATCTCAACAATCTCCACCTTGACAACAATTAGCTTGATACCCTGTTCCATTATTATTTTTATCATTTCTGCAAGCCAAGAGAAGCTAGACACCATCATAGCTTCTCTAATAAAACTGGTTTCGTGAACATGTTTGCATAGTTTTCTTTATATGCACTTTTTCAAGAGAGACTCCCCGTTCAGTGATAACCTGTCTTACAAAATGGTACTTGATAGGTATATGCTTTGATTTACTATGATAGGATGGATTTTTAGCCAAGTGAATTGCACTTTGAATATCACAAAATAACTTTATGTTGTCCTGCAACCTACCAAACTCACCAAACAAACCTTTCAACCAAACCGCTTGTTTGCAAGCATGTGAAGCAGCTATGTATTTTGCTTCTGTAGTGGATAAAGCAACAATGTTTTGTAGCTTTGACATCCGGCTTATAGCTCCACCTGCAAGAGTAAAGAAATATCCTAAAATTGACCTTCTCTTATCCAAATCACCTGCAAAATCAGAATCAACATATCCGCAAACAAATTCACTACTTCTGTTATAAGTGATACAATAATAACTTGTGCCTCTCAGATACCGAAGCACCCATTTCACTGCTGACCAGTGTTCTTTTCCTAGATTTTCCATATACCTGTTGACAACCCCAACTGCATGTGAAATATTTGGTCATGTACAAACCATCGCATACATCAAACAACCTACTACATTGGCATATGGAATTCGAGACATATATTCCTTTTCTTCATTTGTGTTAGGAAATAAACTTGAAGAAAGCTTAAAATGGGAAGCTAAAGGGACTGAAATGGGCTTCACATTGTTCATACCAAACCTCAAGAGTATTTTCTCAATATACTTCTGTTGTGATAACCACATCTTACCATTGCTCCTGTCTCTGAAAATCTCCATGCCCAAAATCTGTCTTGTTGCTCCTAGATATTTCATATCAAACGTCCTAGCCATCTGAGCCTTTAACCTGTTGGTCTCTATTATGCTTTTTCTTGCTAAAATAATATCGTCAACATACAACACTAAGATAATGAACATGCCATTACTCAATTTATTAAAGTAAACACAATGATCATATTCACTCCTTATATAATTTTGACTCATCATGAAAGAATCAAATTTATTGTACCATTGTCGAGGTGACTGCTTCAGACCATACAATGATTTCTTGAGCCTGCAGACAAATTTATTGTTGCGATTTTGAACAAACCCTTCAGGTTGTTCCATATAAATCTCCTCATCTAAATATCCATGTAAAAATGCAGTTTTAACATCTATTTGTTGTAATTCTAAATCAAGTAAAGAAACTAATGCTAACAAAATCTAAATTGAAACAAGTTTTGCAACTGGTGGAAATATCTCATGAAAGTCAATTCCTACTTTCTGAGAAAAACCTTTTGCAACCAGCCTCGCTTTTTACCTGTCTTCTGTATCATCAACACCCCTTTTCAATTTGTAAACCCATTTACATCCCACAGTTTTTCTGTCTTTAGGAAGTTCCACCAGATCCCATGTGGCATTCTTGTCTAATGCCTTCATCTCATCCTTCATAGCTTCTTTCCACTTATTACTGTTAGAACCTTCTACAGCTTCCTGATAGCATAAAGGTTCATCATCATTAGCGGTTAAAGCAACTGAAGTAACATAATCATCATACCTTTTAGGAGGACGTCTGATTCTCGTGGACCTCCTTAAATATGTTTCTGGTTCTTCCACAATTTGTTGATTATTATCTGTAGGAACTTCTTCATGATATGCATCTGAAACATGTTCATGATCTGCATCTGAAACTTGTTCATGATCTGCATCTGAAACTTGTTCATCTGGACTATCATCAGTATTTGAACTGGTTTCAAATTGAATATGTTGAAATTTAGGTACATTACCCTATTTCAATTTATCATCTACATCTAGATTATCGAGTGAAGATTCATTGAATTTAACATCTCTGTTAATGATGATCTTGTGAGTAGTAGGATCCCACAACCTGTATCCCTTAGTCCCATCACCATATCCAACAAAGATATATCTTTTTGATTTAGGATCTAATTTAGAACGCTAATGTTTCGGAAGTAGAGCATATGCATCACAACCAAAAACTTTCAGTTTAGAATAATCACATGGATAACCTTTCCATACCTCTTGAGGAATTTTTCATCCTATCGCAGTTGATGGTGATCGATTTATCAAGTAAAAAGCTGTAGAAACCACTTCTGTCCACAATGCCTTCTGCAAATTGGCATTACTAAGCATACTTCTTGCTCTCTCTAAGAGAGTCTTGTTCATGCGTTCAACAACTCCATTTTGCTGAGGAGTATATACAGTAGTTTTATGTCTTTCGATCCCATCTTCCTTGCAATAATTATCAAATTCCTTTGAAGTAAACTCACCACCATTGTCAGTTCTTAAACATTTAATGGTTCTTCCAGTGTTGTTTTCTACTAATGCTCTAAACTGTTTGAAAACTATGAATACATCAGAATTTTTCTTTAACATATAGACCCACAATTTTCTAGAGAAATCGTCAATAAAAGATACAAAATATGATGATCCTCCATATGAGGTTGTAGGAGATGGACCCCAAACATCAGAATGGATATAATAAAGGATTCCCTTACTAGTATGTTTTCCAGTTTTAAACATTTGCTTGCTTTGTTTCCCATATAGACAATGTTTGCAGAAATCTAACTTAGAAGATTTTAAACTAGGAAGTAACTTACGATCAGATAGAATTTTTAATCCTCTTTCGCTCATATGGCCCAACCATTTATGCCATAGACGAATAGAATTATTGTCGTTTTTAGATACTGCAAAAGCATGATCTGACTTTGTTCTTCCTTCTAACTAAAAAAGATTTCCAACCTTCTTTGCTTTCAATACTAGTAAAATTCCTTTATAAAATTTCATTACTCCACCTTGAATAAAGGTTTTATATCCATTTGTGTCTAGCACTCCTAGAGAAATGAGGTTTTTTTGTAAGTTCAGGCACGTGTCTTACATCAGTTAATATTTTATTTGTCCCATCAATAATTTTAATATGGATGCTTCCAATTCCCACAATATTACATGAGACATCATTTCCCACGTAAACAACTCCATCATTGATTGATTTATAAGATTTAAACCACTCTCTATGAATGCACATGTGATTAGACGCACCAGAATCTAACAACCAATGTTGATCATGATTAGACAAACTAACTGATAACACTTCATCACTCATACCTAAAGCGGATGCCGAACTTGTATCTGTCATGTTTTCTTCTTTATTTTCTGTCGAAGAGTCTCCTTTGGATGTTTTCTATCTCTTCCAACAGTCCTTCTTCAAGTGTCCTGATTTGCCACAAAGCCAGCACTTTACCTTACTCTTATTCCCTTTTATTTTTGACCGCGAGTTGTTCTGCTCACTGAAGCATCTTTCTTTAGAATGACCTCTGACCATCATTGCTTCTGATGTAGAGGTTTTTGAATTTGACCTTTTCCTTGTTTCTTCAAACAACAAAGCTCCAACAACATCATCAAACTCAAGGGTTTCTGATGAACTAAGACTTATAGAAGTAACAAAATGATCCCATGACTCAGGCAATGAGCATATTAAAGTTACAACTTTATCTTCTGAATCAAATTTTACTTCTATACTTTCTAACTGCACCAAGAGAGTATTAAAGGTATTCATATGATTATTTATCGTCGTACCTTCCTTCATATGCAAGCTGTACAACTGTCTCTTCAGAAGAATCCTATTTGTTAAGGATTTTGTCATGTACAGCTTTTCAAGCTTTGTCCACAAACCAGCAGCAGTTTTCTCTGACATGATGTTAAATAAAACATCATCCGCCAAACACAATCGAATGCTACTCAGTGCTCTTTCATCGACGTCACTCCATTCGTTATCTGTCATGGTGTAAGGTTGTTTGGATTTTCCCAAAAGCGCCTTCGCCACACCTTTTTGTACGAGTATATCGTGCATCTTAACTTTCTAGATATTGAAGTTGTTTCTTCCATTAAACTTCTCGATTTCAAATCGAGCACTTTGTGTTTTTGCCATATTGAGTAGCAAAAAAAAAATCTCCAATTTCAAATGTTAATAAATGAAGATCTTTATTTTAATAAAAAAAATATTAATTGTGATTAAAAAATGCTGCTTTTAAAAAAAAAACTAGGCCATAGGCCCTACCTAATATGATGGCATATTGGCATTATTACACAAAGGCTCCTTTAACATTTGAATACAAATCGATTTAATATATTGCATTTCATTATAAATCGATATCAATGGCATTCAAATATTTAATGGCATTCCATTCACTTTTATGAACCTTCTACCAGCTCATGGCTTTTCTTTTCCTTACCAATACAATAAATCTATTTAAAAAAATCATACCTCAGCAGCTCACGGTCCACGTTGAACCAGGCTCTACAGTCCATGGTTAATGGCTGTCACGACATCACAGTCGCACGCAACATATAACAAGGCTCCAAAGATTAGCGACATCAAAAATTCCACAGAGCACCAGCTCACGGTGCAGTGGATTCTTTAGTTTACACACAGCAATATGGATACAAATTGTAGCAATTTGATACCACGCAGAAACCGGTCCACACAGAACAAAACAAATTTTTTTTTTATGTCTTTAGCTCACGGAGGCTCGATTGTTCATGGCAGAGCGTGGCAGCTTCAAACATCTCACGACTCTGCAACTAAGAAACACGACTTATCCACCATGCAACAGCTCGAATTCAACAGGTCGCTCGTCAATCCAGCTCACAACGGCTATCAACAGCGTTTAGAGGATGGCAGTGCCATGGGGCTGTTCTCACGCAATGCACAGACCGGATCTATGTTGTAATTGACAAAGCATTTGAATAGAACTAAAATACAAATCAATTAACGTTTAACACTGCCAGCTAAGGGCTATCCCATAGCCCACGCAGCTCTAGTCTACGTTCACAGCTCTCAGCAGCTATCCAACCTTAAGTTTATATGTGCTGTGAAGGTTTGTACCAACACATGCATAGACTCAACTCAAGTGCCTTTGCCACACGACACCAACTCATGATTCTCTTACGCTCAGTTCTTACGGAAACCTTCATAATCATTAATTCATGTGCATACGTAGAGTTTTCACCAACGCTCCTTGCCAGGCAACTTATACAACAAGCTCTGATACCAATTGTTGAGTTAACACAGCGGAAAATGAAACAAACAATCAAACATACACAGCATAAAACATGAGAGACGACAGATTTAACGTGGTTCACCCAACCAATCTGGGCTACGTCCACCAAACAGAGGCATCGGAAATCTCATTTATCAAGCAAGAGAATTACAACAGCAGAGTTTCCATATGCACTTCTCTTCCACTCACCTCACATCCCTCATGCTCATTTGCCTCTACGGGCTTACATTTTATAGCTGGGAGTAGAAATTGAATCATTAAATTCAATCACAACAAAATGGGATGCAATAAATCCACATTAGGATTAGATGGAGTCAATTTAGCAACAAATCCTATTGTTGTCATATTCATGAGAGTTTCTCCAATTTTAATTAAAATAAATCTCAACAAAGGAGAACTAAACTTAATACTTGGGACCTTATGTATACCCGCATATGAATTCCCTTTTAGCGACATTTCAATTTGTGTGGACATCAAAAGTGACTCCTGATGGTGTTTTCACTCCAAAATTTGTAAGATTGGTAAGAAAAAATGACAAGGGACAACATAAAACCACTTTGGAGTCAAGGACCTAACCTTCCTAGACTCAGAGAGATCTTCTGTTGTTTTTATGATTTAACTTGATAATTATAACTACTGATATTAGGCTAGTTACAGTGATGGGGGTTGTTTTTTTTTATTGATTGTATGGTTGGATAGATAGGGCTGTAGGGACTAATCTATTGGGCTACAGAGTCAAAAGACTAGAATGGCACATCAACATCAAGGGCATCATAGGGCAAGCTAACTGTGTTAAATGGATCTTTAGAGTTGTATGAATACGAGGTGAAAGAAATAGTAAGGTTCTATAATGACTAAAGAGCAGTTAAGAATTCTTTAATCAGACTTCAGCAGAAAACATTGAGACTGTAAATGCAGATAGAATTAAGGTGGTCTGACAGCAAATCTTAATCTAAAATTTCTGATTTACAATTAGATGAACAGATGCACAGTAGAGAAAACAATGGAAACATTTAAACAGAGAAGCATCACATCACCATTTTGACACAGCTCAAGAATCCTATAAAAGGACTCTGATTATTGATGTCCAGCTCCAAAATTACAGTGCTCCAATATAGTAGTTCTTATAATGCAGGGGCTAACAATATGCAACCCTTGATAATGAAAATTCAAGTGATATTTAACTAAAACTTAATCGGTTTCACTGTCTTACTCGGCAACCTTTCACTAATCACACTTTAATAGAAAAATGGACAAGTGTGGCCATGCAAGGCATGATCAGACAACTCTGACAACAACACCACCTCTAGAATTAATTTTGGGCAACTCTTTGTAGATCCAAAAGCTTCAACGGCTCCTCAGAGGATCAAAAAATAAGCTTTGGAGGTGGCTGTGATGGTGTCGAAGAGGAAATCAATGGAGGCTCTGATATCTGGTTATGTTTTTCAAAAAACTGGCATTTAGTAATTAATTTGGTGCAGTGCTATCCACTTCTCATTTATTGGTGTCGGTGCTGGTGCATTCTACTGCTTTTTCGCTTCTGCACAATAGTTCTCCCTGAACTTCCTTTGCCCGACTCGACCTCTCGTGCTGGCACGCCTTGTCAGGGATTATTTACAACACAATTCCTTTATGCCATCATAACATAACAAGTTTGGTTAAAATTCCTTTTGCTACCTGCCTTGACCTTCTTGCCGTGTTTTAACTCTTTTTCAAATAAAACAGTGCAAAACTCATTTTCCCAGACCTGAAAATGTTTAAATTGTAGTTCTGAAGCTGCATCGCATCCGTGCACTTCACATTATTTACAATTCAAGTTGTGAAGAATGTAATTGGCGATGTGATGCGAAGTGGGAGGTGACGTGGAGGTAAAATTGGGACCAAACCGTAGCTCACGGATCCCAGATTTTAAATTTTAGCCGTAAGTGGGGTAGGTAAACACTAAATCCTACGAAGTGCAAAATGTGAGGAGAACGGAGGTAATGTCGAGGAGAGGTGGGGCCCGACTGCTGCCTACAGATCATAAGTCTTAAATTTTAGCAGCAAAGGTAAACTATAATGGATGTGAAGTGCGGGGAGGGCAGAGTGACGTGGAGGATGGTGAGACCCAATAGTAGCCCATAGATCGCAAATCTTAACACTAAAAAATGAAGGTAAACTTTAATGGATTCGAATTACGATGTGCGACGATTGGATGATGATGTGGTAAGACGGGGCCCACTAGGTCGACGAAGTGATAAAGCAGAAAATGTTTCAGCAGTAAGGCATGTTTATGATGTTTTATATGATATGCCAAGGTATTCCAATGTATTTCAAATGGATGTGGAGTGGGCAAGGGGGGAGGGGGTGCAGAGCTATTGTGGTGGGGCTAGGCTGCATCGCAAGTTAAAAGAAATACCTTGCAGGTGCTTAAATGGGGGAAGGGGTGAATGGTCAAGGGGACTGGCCCACTTTAATCACAGTTGGAGAGATGGGAAAGCAGAAGGTAAAAAAATGATATGGCGGTGAAAAAGGTAAAGTAGAGAAATGAAGCGAAAAGGCAGAAAATTTAAGGTTTTGATCACTTTCAAGGGAAATGAAGTGAAAAGGGAAGTGTGGCAGGTGGCTGGGTCCCACTCCATTGCATATTGCCTTTGGAAGGTTATATCATGAACTTAAAACCTAAGGTTGGTTTTCGGAGGGGTCATAAGGTGATAAGAAGTTATAGAGAAGGGGATGCAAAATTGCAGAAGGGGACACGTAACGGGAATGGTGATAAGGGATACCACTCATTTCGAACACCCCCCGCATAGTTAAAGTTCGAAAGCTGTGGGGATTGCGAAATGAAACAAGGACCGTCAAATGAGGAGGGGTGAGTGGTGATGGAGGAAAGGTGGAGGGAAATGACATTTCCTTATTGTTCATAGGAGACTCGTTCACAACTTTCCCGCGTTCATGAATTGACCCGCTTAGGGTGCATGGCTCGACCCAAACATGCAAGACTCTCCCCTTGCTATTTTTTCTACCTTAACTTCTTCTTTGTTGCCTTTGTCTTTGTCGGTGGTCTAATACTTTGAAAATTTTTTTGAATATTGAAATTTATGTAAGATATGAAAAATTTGTAAAGAGGAAGTACACAGTCACCTTGTGATACTGTAAATTGTAGGGTTCTAATAGTGGCTCTAGCTGGGGATGACAGCTCCTTGAGGAGGTGTCAAGAACACCACAGACTAGTGGCCTGATCCATTGAGTTGATCTCACCCTTATATCTTGATCTGTCATGCACTTTGTGACTGGAAACTAGCTAATTGTTCCTCTTGACTTTGAATGATAGAAATAGACCAGATGCTTGGCCATCTAGCTTGTTATCATATTGAGATCTGAACTGAAACTACAATTTCACTTATCCACTGCAATCCATCAAGTTGAACATACCACTGCACCTTGAAAAATTGAATGGTAAGACCAGAACTTTGCTGAAACTAGAGTCTGAAACCTACTTATCTAAAAATGAAAACTAATCTATGCCTAAGATTTGAAGGATGCTCAGAGTGCTGAGATTATTTGCACACATACCTACCCTAACCTAACTTGGAGATGATATATACACTAATTGAACCCCTTTCTCCAATGTAACCAATCAAGTAAATGACTACATGATTGATTCTTGTTCACTTCTTTGAGTAGGAGGAAAAAACAAAAGGGCCACTCCCATCTTACTTGCCTTTGAACATTAGTGCTCAAACCTTCCCTTGAACTCTCCAACAAACCATTCTTGGAATAACATATTCCTTATTTATATGATTCTAAGAAACCAGCAAAAGGATCTTGGAACAATACCTGGCCCTGGGGATGTAAATAACAAGATACATCCAGGATTTCTCGTTGTTCCACTTTTTCATGCTCAGGATCCTTTTGAAAGAGAATATCTACACATTTTCATGGTCATTTGATATGGCATCTTCACTGTATACCAATATGCTGTCCTCAAGCAAACCTGATATGTCTCGACTGAGTTGGTTGAATGATGTTTAAAGGCCATAATTTTGATGAACAGAAGCACTTTCTAGCAATAAGCCTTCTTGAGAAGGTAGAACAAAATCAGTATCAATCTATTCTTTTATTTCTTCATGAGGAAATGCTTCAGTACATAAATCAACAGTAGAAAAAATAGACATAATCTATTCATTACATAAAAATTTAGAGGCTCGTTGCATGCTTAGAATCTGATTGATTTCTTCTTCAGTTAAAGGAGGAGGGAGTATTTGTTTTCTTTGTATTGAACAACAATTTTTTTATTTTTCTTGTGAAGAACCACCATGAGGATGAATATCTTCTTTAGCCTCACAAAAAAGAGCATATGAACTATCATTTGTCCCCACAGAGAGATCTTGTGGATCTTGTTTAATTTCCTGATTGCTTTCATTTGCAACTAACTTCTCTTGGTTATCATGATAGTTAACTTGGAGAATGAAATTCATAAATTTCTTCTAAGAGATCCCCAGGATGCCAATTTCCTAGATCTTCATCAATATTTACAAGGTATTGTATGAGATCCTCAAACTGATCACAACAATTTTCAGCTAATGATAAAGATGGATAATTTTATTTATAATGCTCATAAAAACCCTTGTGGAAATAGTTTAAAGAAAACAAACTACCAAGGTTCAAACCTTCATACCATTCCTTTGCTTTCCCTTCTAATGTTGCCATGAACATATTCATGAGGTAGTCCTCATGCCATTCGACCTTCAACTTCCATGAATATATATGAAATTTAATGAGATGTAACGAAGCATCATCAACATTCTCATCTTGAAAAGTAGGAAGATTTCTTTGCCAATTTACCTGAGGCATTTTGTGTGGGAATCGAGGAATGTGATCTCTATTCATTGGCGCATACCTCTGTTGTATTCTTGGATCCATATTTTCAATCAGTCAGAGAGTGGGATCACTATATATTAACAACCAATCTAGATTCTTCTACCAATGGAGTCCTTAGGTCAACTTAAAATTGTGGAGTCAGCAGGTGGATGATTTCAACTTTCTTGTGTTTGGCTCTTGTCCACCATCAAAAAACAGATACCAATCTTGGAACATACTTGAATCATACAATATTTTGACTGGGGTTTCTGAGCTCTAATGAAATATTAAGCTTTTTCAATAAATCACCTCCCCAGTACGGTATCCATTATGTTATCACTCTATAATTTGTAAGATTTGAAAGAACAAATGACAAAGGACAACATCAAACCTCTTTGGAGTCCAGGACCTAGCCTTCCTAGACTCAGAGAGGGCTCTCTCTGTTCTTTATGATTTATGATTTAGCTTGGTGATTATAATTGTTGATATTATGCTAGTTACCGTGATGGGGGTTCCTTCTTTTGATTGATTGTGTGGTTGGACAGATAGGGCTGCAGGTACTAATCCATTGGGCTATGGAGTCAAAAGACTGGAATGGCACATCAACATCAAGAGCATCATAGGGGAAGATAATTGTGCTAAATGGATCTTTAGATCTATATGAATATGAGGTGAAAGAAATAGTAAGGTTCAATAATGACTAAACAACAATTAAGTGTTGGAAATACTGAGAGGGGGGGGGGGTGAAACAGTATTCCTTCCAATTAGAGCATTAGTTAATCTTCAATTATTATCAGTGTTTGTACAATGATAGCAGCAAACAAGAGGAACACAAATGCACACAATTATTAAGGTGGAAACCCACTCTAGGATGAAAACCACCTAATGCTTTTCTAATAATTCTTTAATATTCAACTCCAATTGAAAATAAAGCTCCAACTTCCTAGAATCTAGAAAAGCATTCTTCTCCAACTCCCACTGGATGGACACTCCAACGCCCAAGATTCTTCAGTAATCAACTGAACAGATGCCCCAACACCCAATGAGCTACAACTCACCCTAGCACCACCCTAGCACCCTATAGAAGAATAAAAGAAGAATGGACTCCCGTACCAGGGAAAATGGTCCACTTTACAATGATATAGAATGATGTAGAAGAAGAAGATATACTAGACCATAACCCTAAATTTGACACAACCACCTAATGATGATCCTAGACCTCCCAACACTACCTCTTCAAACCTTGGCAGATAGAAACTAGTACAATTTGTACAATAATGTATTTGCAATGACTAAGTACAATGATACCTTTACAATGATTGTACGCAGTGCTTTCCACTTGAAGACTTCATATGATGAACTTATTGCTGTTGTTATGCACCTTGGTTGCTACTCTTTTCATGCTACCCTCTGCTGCACCTTGTTTTTCTTTTCTGCCATAGTAAGTCTGGTCCTTTGCAATCCTTGACAACACATGATCTAGCTTTTTCTTGCCTTCTAGGAGCTTGATATTGAATCTGGTGTATCTCTGTTATTTCAGATCCTCAATATCTGATTTTTGGTCCTATAGTAGTCCTCTGAGTCGTCTTTCTAATTCCATAGGTCTGACCCAATTTTGATTCTTCAAGAGAGAGTTATACCCAATTTCTCACAATGCCCTAATTATGGACTGTTTCAGGAGAGCGCACTTGTACGACGTTCCACGTGTCAATGTTTCTTCATTTGGCTCTAAAATTGATAGAGAAAAAATTTCATACTGTGCACTATCTGCCACTTTTTACAGAATTCCAATCCGATTCTCAAAGAGAGAGTTATGACGATTTTACCAAGGTCACTTCTTTGAGATGAATTTTAGGAGCCTGCAAAAACTCTGACTTACGCAGATCATATCTCCAAAAATATTGCGCACCTTGATCTAAAATTTTTACAGAAGCTTCCTTAGGATTTTTTCTTCGCCTCATAAAAATTTCAGCTTCTGAACTTTCTTAGAAAATAATTTAGAGTGAAAATTCCACGATGACCGGTTTCATATGGCTGAATCCCTTGCATAAGGAGGAAATGAAGATCACAATTTATATGAATGCTTAAGTTGAGAGGGACTTCAACAAGTGAATGTGGGAGGGATTTTAGGAGCTTAAAAAAATATTAATTATGACTTTTCAATGACCCATGCCCCAACCCCATGGGGTTTTAGCCCACTAACTGGGGGTACAAACTTCAAACATGAATATCTCTCAAACCGTGAAGAATTACATGGTGTGCCATATGTCAACGAAAACATCTCAACAAGTAGAAATCATCAAAAGCATTATTGACCCAGAATATATTAATATGGTAGGTCAAAATTCCTATGCAATATTGGTTTTTCCCCTGGTGCTGCTTGGGTTGACATCAATGACAACTGTTGATCAAAAATCTCCCCCTTTGGCATTGATGGCAACACAAGTACTCCGCCTGCGATCATAACACCTCTTCCTACAACATTCTCTCCGCCTTTGACATCAATGGAAAAGGGTAACTCCCCGTGAAACACAACCATCCTATGGATCTGTACACAATTCCACTTGCGCTGACACACAACCGTCCTGCAGACCTGTACACACTTCCACTCCCCCTAACACACAACCGTCCTGCAGCCCTGTAATCTAGTTCCACTCCCCCTTTATATTTTGAAAAAGGACAATGAGAACTTGGGAGAATCCCAAGCTTCTGGCGAAGATATTCCAATGCCGGCGAATATTTAATATGTGATTCTTTTGGTGCTACTTGGAATCTTGCTACTTGTCCAACTGCTTGCATAACATCTAGTTGGGAGGCTGTTACATATAGAAGACTACTAATCATAGATTTGTACAACCTTTGATCCACATACTTAGATGAGTTGTCTATGCTCAATTTGCAACCTGTTACCATTGGAGTAAGGATGGGTTTACAATATTCCATTTTAAATTTCCTGAGCATTTCCTTGATGTACTTGGCTTGAAATATAAATATTCCTTTCTCTTGCTGAGATATTTGAAGCCCTAAGAAGTATGTCAGCTCACCAAGTAAAGACATCTCAAAATCACTTTGCACCTTTGTAGCAAAATTCTTTCTTAGTCGATCATCATTGCTACCAATTATTGTATCAACCTCTTTAGCTATTAGACATGCTTTAGTTGCTTCATTGAGAACATATATGTCGTTTAGAGCTCAAATTTCTGTAGCCACAATTTCACCATACACGCCTTTCCTGATTTCACATTTCGTAGAGTTGAATAGTATTGTGTGTCCCTGATCACACATTTGTCCAACATTGAGCAGATTTTGATTCATGTTTTCAACCAATAGAACATTCTTGTCTAGAACATATTTGCTTTCGAGAGTGATAGTACCTGATCCTATAACATTTGAAGATCCATCATTTCCAAAAGACGCGGTTCCATCCTTATTCTCTTTCAGAGATACAAATTTATTTCTATCTCCAGTCATATGCGTTGAGCAACTGCTATCAACATACCACACATCTTTGTTCTTTTGAGCCTTGAGAGTGAGAGTACAATTATCATTCTTCTTCTTCCATGTTTTTTCATTCTGTGGCTTCGAAGATTCTTCTGGAGGATTTTCAAGTCTGCAGTCTTTGGCTATGTGTCCAAAGTTTCAACATTTGTAACATTCAATATTATTTCTTAAATGTTCAAATCTATTGATGTTTCGCTGAGCCCTGGGAGGTTCATATTTGACAGATCTCCTGGAATTGTATTCGTTCCTAGGGTACATGCGACATTCTACAGCTTTATAACCAAATTTTCCACATGAATAACAGTAGCCATAAAAAATATGTTGGTACCTGGATGGAAATTTTCATCGAGGAATTGTCTTCCAAGGCTGTTCTTGCAAATCTTGTCCAATGAAGTCTACATGCATGTCAGATCAAATAGGTTCATTGTATTTTGTTGTAGAAGGTCTTGCTTCTTCTTCTTTGTAACTGATTCCAGTTTTGTCGTTGTAAGATCGTTGATTGTTGATGAGTTCTTCCAATGCCCTTGAGCTGTTGGCATAGTTTTGGATAGTTTTTCCTTTCTTCACTTCCTCACGCAGTGAGACTACTTCGGCTTCTAATTCTTCCCTTTCTTGGTTGCTTTCTTCCAACTTCTTTTGAAGTGACTCTTCAATGCAATTTGTGTTCTTCAACTTCAATTTTGAGGCCTTGAACTTGTTCTTCAAGATTTTTGGAACAAATCTTCTCCGCCTTGAGATCTTTTATAAGCTTGATTGCTTCCTCATAAAATTCGTCTATGGTCCATCCTTCTTCTTCATTGTTTGATACCTATTTCTTATTGTTCTTGGGTTTATTGTGCTTGGCCATAAACAATACTCTCTCATTGGCTTCTTCTTCACTATCATTGTCTTCATCGGATGATGAGCTATCTTCTTTAGAGAGAAAGTTCCTTTTGGATCCTTGCTTGCTGAATTTCTTAAAGTCTTTCTTTCTTTTTGAGTTGCCATTACTTTTGTTTGGACATTTTGCTGCAAAATGCCAACCTCATTACAGCTGCAACATATCAATGGAAGTTTACCTTTGAATTGTCCCTTACCAATTTGTAGTTTTCTCGTGAAGTAAGGATATTCTTCATCTGAAAGACCTTCTTCATCATCTCCCTTTTCTTCACACTTGCAGGTGCATGTCTTTTCAATTGAAGGTTGTTTATCCTTACTGGTTTTCTTAGATGCAACGAATGCAGTTTCTAGATGCGAAGTACCCTCTTCTTCATCAAGTCTCATTTCATATGCTATGAGAACTCCATGTAATTCCTCTTTGCTAAGTTTGTCCAAATTTGCACTGTATTCTAAGACCGATACCTTTGGGTTGAATCTCCCTGGTAACGTTCTAATAATCTTCCATATAATAGTCTTCTCATCAACTGGCTCTCCCAATCCTTCTAGAGTATTGGTTATTTCATCAACGTATTGAAAGTATGCAGCAATATTGCAATCTTCTTTCATTCTGAGTTGCTCAAATTTTTCTCTATAGATTTGAAGCTTTACTTCTTTGACATTTGAGTCACCTGCATATATATTCTCAAGCTTGTCCCATACATTTTTAGTGGTTTTACAACCCAACACCTTATGATAAGTAGATTCAATAAGTCCACTAATAATAATATTCTTTGCTTTTGCATCATTTACCAAATTCTTCTTACCTTGTTCATCTGCAGTTGATGTAAATCCATTTTGAACAGTGTCCCATACTTTGTAACCTTGCACCAAGAGATAGACCTCCATTATTCCTTTCCAAAGTGCATAATTATTTTCATTGAATAGAGGTACACCATTCTTGGTATGCTCCATGACCTCCTTCCAGTTGTTAAACTACTATTGAAGGAACCAAGCTTTGATACCAATTGTTGGAAATACTAAGAGAGGGGGGGTGGGGGGGGTGAATCAGTATTTATTTCAATTAGAGCATTAGTTAATCTTCAATTATTATCAGTGTTTGTACAATGATAGTAGAAAACAAGAGGAACACAAATGCACACAGTTATTAAGGTGGAAACCCACTCCGAGACAAAAACCATCTAATTCTTTTCTAGTAATTCTTTAATATTCAATTCCAATTGAAAATAAAGCTCCAACTTCCTAGAATCTAGAAAAGAATTCTTATCCAGCTCCCACTAGATGGACACTCCAACACCTGAGATTCTTCAGTAGTCAACTGAATGGATGACCCAACACCCAATGAGCTACAACTCACCCTAGCACCACCCTACCACCCTATAGAAGAATAAAAGAAGAATGGACTCCTGTACCAGGGAAAATGGTCCACTTTACAATGATATAGAATGATGCTGAAGAAGAAGATATACTAGAACATAACCCCAACTTTGACACAACCACCTAATGATGATCCTAGACCTCCTAACACTACCTCTTCAACCCTTGGTAGATAGACACTAGTACAATTTGTACAATAATGTATTTGCAATGACTAAGTACAATGATACCTTTACAATGATTGTATGCAGTGCTGCCCACTTGAAGACTTCATATGATGAAATTCTTGCTACTGTTATGCACCTTGGTTGCTGCTCTTGTCATGATACCCTCTGCTGCACCTTGCTTTGCTTTTCTGCCATAGTAAGTTTGGTCCTTTGCAATCCTTGACAACACATGATCTAGCTTTTTCTTGCCTTCTAGGAGCTTGATATTGAATCTGGTGTATATTTGTTATTTCAGATCCTCAATATCTGATTTTTGGTCCTATAGTAGTCCTCTGAGTCATATTTCTAATGCCACAGGTCTGACCCAATTTGGATTCTTTAAGAGAGAGTTATACCCAATTTCGCACAATGCCCTAATTATGGACTGTTTCAAAAGAGTGCACTTGTATGGGGTGCCACGTGTCACTGTTTCTTCATTTGGCTCTGAAATTGATAGAGAAAAAACTTAATACTATGCACTATCTGCCACATTTTACAGAATTCCAATCCAATACGCAGAGAGAGAGTTATGACAATTTTACCAAGGTCACTTCTTTGAGATGAATTTCAAGAGCCTGCAAAAATCCTGACTTACACAAATCATATCTCCAAAAATATTGCTCACCTTGACCTGAAATTTTTATTGTAGCTTCCTTAGGATTTTTTATTTTCCTCATAAAAATTTCAGCTTCTGAACCTTCGTAGAAAAAAAATTATAGATAAAATTCCACGATGACCTGTTTCAGATGGTCGAATCCCTTGCATAAGGAGGAAATGAAGATCACAATTTATATGAATGCTTAAGTTGAGAGGGGTTTCAACAAGTGAACGTGGGAGGGATTTTAGGAGCTTAAAAAATATTAATTATGAATTTTCAATGACCCATGCCCCAACCCCATGGGGTTTTAGCCCACTAACTGGGGGTACAAACTTCAAACATGAATATCTCTCAAACCGTGAAGAATTACATGGTGTGCCATATATCAATGGAAACATATTGACAAGTAGAAACCATCAAAACCATTATTGAACCAGAATATATTAATATGGTAGGTAAAAATTCCCATGCAATATTGGGTTAGCCCTTGGTGCTGCTTAGGTTGACATCAATGACAACTGCTGATCAAAATTAAGAATTCTTTAATCAGAATTCCGCATAAAACATTTAGATTGTAAATGAAGACATAATTAAGGTGCTCCGACAGCAAATCTTAATCTAAATTTTCTGATTTACAATTAGATGAATAGATGCATGGTAGTGAAAAAAATGGAAACATTTAAACAAAGAAGTAGCACATCACCATTTTGACACAACTCAAGAATTCTGTAAACGGTCTCTGATTATTAATGTCCAGCTCCAAAATTATAGTTCTCCAATATAGTATTTCTTACAATGCATGGGCTAACAATATCCAACCCTTGATAATGAAAATTCAAGTGGTATTTAACTAAAACTAAGTTGGTTTCCCTGTCTTACTCGACAACCTTTAACTGATTACACTTTAATAGAAAAATCGAGAAGTGTGGCCATGCAAGGCCTAATCAGACATCTCTGACAACAACACTGCCTTTGGAATTAATTTTTGGCAACTCTTCGTAGATCCAAATGCTTCAATGGCTACTCAAAAGATCAAACAGTAAGCTTTGGAGGTGGCTGTGATGGTGTCGAAGAGGTAACCAATGGAGGCTCTGACATATGGCTTTGTTTGGCAGAAAATTGGCATTTAGTAATTAATCTGGTGCAGTGTTGGCCATTTATCTTTGATTGCTGTTGGTGCTGGTGTGTTCTACTGATTTTTCGCTTTTGCACAACAGTTTTTCCTGAACGTCCTTTGCTCGACTCGACCTCCTGTGCTGGCACACCTTTTCGGGACTTATTTCCAACATAATTCCTTTATGCCGTCATAACATATAAATTTTGGTTAAAACACCTTTAGCTTCCCACCTCAACCTTCTTGCCGTGTTTCAACCCTTTTTCAAATAAAACAATGCAAAACTCATTTTCCCGGACCTAAAATTTTTAAATTATAGTTCTAAAGCCGCATCACATCCATGCACTTCATATTATTTACAATTTAAGTTGTGAATAAAGTAATCGACAGTGCGATGTGAAGTGGGAGGTGACATGGAGGGAAAAGTGGGACTAGACCGAAGCCCGTAGATCACACATTTTAAAGTTTAGCCATAAACAGGGTAGGTAAACACTAAATCCTGTGAAGTGCAAAGCGCAGGGAGAAAGGAGGTGACGTGGAGCAAAGGTCGGGCCCGATTGCCACCCACAGATCACAAGCCTAAACTTTTAGCAGCAAAGGTAAACTATAAGGGATGTGAAGTGCAAAGTGCAAGGAGGGTGGAGTGACATGGACGAAGGTGGGACCTGAAAACAGCCCGTAGATTGCAACTCTTAGAACTAAACAACAAAGGTAATATTTAACGGATGTGAAGTGTGATGTGCACCAATTGTATGATGATGTGGAAAGATGGGGCCCACTCCATCGATGAAGTTATAAAGCGGCGAATGTTTTAGTGGTAAGGCACGTTTAAGATTTTTTATATGATATGTCAATGTATTTCAATGTATTAAAAATGGATGCAGAGTTGGGAGGGGGTTGGGGTGGAGCTGCAGTGGTGGGGCTCGACCACATCACAAGTTAAAATAAATACATTACAAGCACTTAAATGGTAATTTGTAATGTTTTCGAATGCGATGGATGGCGGGGGGAAGGGGTGAAGTGTCAAGGGGACTGGCCCACCTTATTTGAAATTGGGGAGATGGGAAAGTGGAAGGTAAAATAATGATATGGTGGTGAAAAAGGTATAGTAGAGAAATGAGGTAGAAAGGCAAAAAAGGTAAGGTTTTGGTGACTTTCAAGGGAAATGAAGTGACAAAGGAAGTGTGGTAGGTGGCTATGTCCCACTCCATCGCATATTGCCTTGGGAAGGTTATATCATGAACTTAAAACCAAAGGTTGGTTTTCGGAGGGGTCCTACGGTGATAAGAGGTGATAGAGAAGGGGATGAGAAATTAGGGAAGGTCGAAACGTAGCGAGGGTGGTGGTAAGGGATACCACTCATTTCAGACCACCCCCCCCATAATTAAAGTTTGAATGTTGCGGGGAGTGCGAAATGAGACAAGGACCATCTGGTGAGGATGGGGTGAGTGGAGAAGGTGGAAAGATGGAGGGTGATGACATTTATTTGTTGTTCATAGGAGAGTCGTTCATGACTTTCTCGCATTCATGACTTGACCCGCTTAGGGTTCACGACTTGACCCAAATGTGCACGACTCTCCTGTTGCTATTTTTTCTGCCTTAACTGATTCTCTGCTGCCTTTTTCTTTATCAATCGTCTAATGCTTTGAAAAATATTTTGAATATTGAAATTTATGTAAGATATGAATTTTTTTTAAAGAGGAAGTACATATTCACCTTGTGATACTGTAAATTACAGGGTTTTAACAGATGGCATCAGGAAGAAATTATGGGTGAAGAGTAACACTGAACCTCTGAGGGATCACAACAAGAAGGTGTCTCGTCGAATGAAATCCAAAAAAATGGAAAGGGATTCCATAATAGTTGATTCACTAGTGGAAATAATTGTTACCCCAAACCAGGTCAATCTCCACTAGGACACCCCCAAAGAAATCCAACTCCACCAACACCTAGGCCATGCACTTGTCCAAAGCACCCAACTTAGCTTCCTCCAAGTAGATAAACGTGCCCATCGAATCAATAATCTCTGAAATTTCCTATTGGGACCACAACTCTAGCAGAAGACTAGGGAGATTGGCCCATAATTACTTCCTTCTCAGGACATCCTTAAATAGGTCAAAGCCTACATACCATCTGTGAAGGGAGATAAAACATCTTCCTTGAAACCTTGAGAGGGAAACAATTTTCTCCGCATCCACTGAATTAAGGAAATGGAAGAAATTCCACATGTTGAATAGAAAAATAATCATCGTCTTGTATTTTAGAATGGGAAACCAATGCATTTCAACCCATTCCTTAATTTTAGGCACACACATACTGACAAATCCCCTTCGTTCGATAAGTTATTTCTACTTAAGGCTAGAGAGGCGGTCCCAATGAAAATCCAAACCAAAAATTAGTTTGTGAATTTTTCAGTAAGAAATACTGCCTTGGCTCAAATTTTACATGAATGTAGATCAACATGTGGGTTAATTTATGGCTTGGGCGATCAACATAATCAGCATAAAAAAAATGTATATGTAGAGGTTGGACATGAACCAGGAAGAATGACATAAGGATAAAAACGTAAATTACATTGCACAAATTGTTCCAACTCCACCATCACCTTGATGAGTGCTTCTGTGTCTGGATAATATGGATTTTGCATGGTTCCATGTGTCATAGGTGGATGGTGCTACATTTTGGGCTAGGAAAGCAACCTAGGTTTTCGATAAATGATAGCCGCTCAAATTAATGTGAATGTACCAACCAGGAAAAGGTAGAAATAAACACCCCTGAAATAGTGAGAAAAACACCATGAAAATTGATTCATTGGAAATCAAGATGATATAGTAATGTATTGTAAAAATCTCAATAAAAAATAAGTTTTTATCGAGCTCCATGTCATATCTAGCAACAGTGGAGAGAATGTTGTAAACAAACTAGGAGCACCAAAGCATACCTAATGTAATAAAGGAATTCCAACTATATGAGCTAGTTTCATTATATCCTTAATGAGAGAGAAAACCGGAGACGCTCTACCCAAAGATCCACCCACTCTAACATATAAATATCCACTATGTATCTAATAAATATTGTCGAAATAAATTCGATGTGACAAATGTCGAGTGACGTCACCCACCATCGACTAATTAGATGTCATATCATAGAAATGTAGCTAAACATGGACCTAGAAGTAACCCATAAGTCAAATACCAATAGTAAAGAGAAAGTACCAATTTGAAATGCTACCTAAATGTAAAACCATAGAATATGCACCATCAACTGCTTCGATGCACCAGAGCATCACTAGAAAGTCCTCCCATATTCATAACATGATAATTGTGAAGAAAGGATTCTATTTGGAGGAAGCCAGACAATAAGAAAAACAATGGAAGGGATTTAGTCAGAGAACAAATTAATGACCACCCTTTAAGAGCCTAAAAATTAGAAATTCAACATTATAAAAAAATCATTTACAAGACCCCACAAGTCCAAAAACCATTCATCCAACTAGATATTGATTTGTATAAGGGCAGGGACAAGGGATGTATGTTTTTTTATCCAATCATTTGTATCTTGTGAATAGAAAAAAATGTGCACCACATTAAGCTTCAACCAGAAAACAAGGTATAGGGATCCACATATTGAAATAACCTCCGCCCTAATATTTGTACCTCCACCTGCATTATAGCAAAATTTCCAAGAGTATTCTATGTCTATGTTGACCATCACACTGCATCCACATATATCATTTTGTGTGGCCCCATCAAATTGAACTGATGGTAGAGAAGAAGATAAATTCTTATATGCCATAGCCTTGGCGTCTTGGGATTTGGAAGTTTTCTATATTCCATAATAGATGTGCTAAAAATTAATCCCACTTGATCTATCTAGAAAGGGCCTTTCTAAAAAATTTGGGCATTCTGACCCTTCTAGATTCCCTAGAAAATATAGAAAGGGAGATATTTTTTACCTTCATTCCATTGAAAAATTGTTTGAAACAAGACTCAATGGATATGTAATTCCAAACTATGTTGATCCCCAACATCTGTAAAACATATTCCTAGATTTCATTAGCCACTAGACTTTCAATGAATATGTGCAAGATACTCTCACATGTACAATGAAATATTGAACATCTCTCAGGGCCTTTGAATCTCCTCTTGCGAAGGATGTACCATGTGAAAATTTTATTCCTCTAAAAAAAATGAACAATAGGAGTTTCTTTGGTAGGTGAAGAGTCTAAGCTTTGTAGAACCAACATTTATTTTCCATACCTTTGCAATATGAGGAAATATGATTATATATACTTCTAAAAAAAATAGGACCATTTGTAGTGGCATCGAACCCGGAGATCTTGTCAACATATCCATCTAATGTGATTCCATCCATGGATAATTGAGAAGTGAAAGAGGCCCATATGTCAGTACAAGAAAAAAGGGGATTGGTGAGGCTCATTCTTGTGACGGACCTTTAAGGTCTATCACCAATGTCACATATGATGATGGTCCTTAAAAACGCGTCGTTGTAAGTGTATATAGTGATGGTCCTTTAAGGTTCGTCACCAAAGCCATTTTCAATGACACTTTTGGTGAGAGTCGTTAAAGGCCCATCACTAATTCTCTCTTTGGTGAAACTTATGGTGACAAACTTTTAATAACCGTCACCAATGTTCTTTTTGTTACTTTTGGTGACAGTCAAAAAATGTTTTTTGTCATTTATCATTCCAAAGATTTTTTTATGACACTATGTGTTTGTTAATATATTTTTTGTCAAAAGATAACAATTTAAGACCATTATTGTGGAGTCTATTTTATAATATGTCCAACACCATAGTGGTTAGGGTTAGTCAATTTGTTAAGAAGTAATTAGTGCATATCATTTCCCTCAAGTAATGACTAGTCGAAATAGAGTTTTCATATGAGTCAACGCATGATTCATATTTATTAAGTTTATTATCTAGAAAAATCCCTTTAGATAAAGTTCCACTAGTGTGTGTAGGAAATATATTATTTCATACTTAATCAAACTATGTCAATTCTATTAATGACAAATACCTAACACTGCTCAATAATCTGGGCACACCTTAAATTAATGCTTTGGCACACACTAACATTTCTTAGCACCTCGCATGTCATGGAACATCTTTTTACCTAGAACATATTGTCATGATACTAATGCGCAAGCACATGGTGGCATGTGCTAGCACAACTTAGAACTTTCCTAGCATGTGTTTGCATGCATGTAGTCCCTAGCATGCCCTGTAACACCTTGGTTGCATGCATTGACATACATTAGCACTTAGCACACAATGCCACTTGGAATGTATTGGGACCTATTATTAGTGTGCCTACCATGCCCCTTTTGAAAAAGACAAAGTCCTGACTTATTAACCCTCTTATGTGTTCATTTCCTTTCATTTTTGCTTGGTTCGTCCTTTTGTTTCCTTGACACTTCTTGACACATATTAGCATACCTTGGCACCCTACACATCCTTAGCACCTGGTGTTGGGTCATAAAAAGGTATCTTTTGAACACCTAATTAGCCTACATTAATCATCAATCCGGGAGCATATTTTTATTTCAAGAGTGTACTCTATCTGAGGCTGCAATTATCTAAGAGAAATACTATGATGATGTAGTACAGAATGTTAAATGCAAAAGTAACAAATGCTTGTAAAGAAAACTAATTACAATGACATGAAATAGAAATGGTTTGGAAATTAAACTACAACAATCTGCAAAACATCGATCAGGGATATAGTAGCAATAACTCCTTCCCTTAGAAATCGATGCAAGATAACCAATCTAGGGACTTGGAAGCAATAACCAGTGTCCTCTACAGTTGGTGATCTTTAAGACAATCGAAATAAAGCAAACTCACTCTTCGTGCTATTGAAAATAACTAAAAGGAATGAAATCTGAAAAGGAATAGCAGCATATAACTAAAACTCATCTATTTGCAAATCGAAAGCTTTGAATAAACAATGAACAGAAAATAGAACAACAGTATGAAATGAATAGCAATTACAATTCTAATACGATCAAAAAAATAAGTCTTCACGCTTCAATCCTATCGACAGTCAATCACTACGCAACAACAAATCATAAATTAATGGAACAACGATTCGAATCAAATACAGAACAACAAAGCTGTATACTGATAACAAGAGGACTGATCAACAAATGTGTTTCTTGTAAAGAATTTAATAGCAATGACTTTGTACTTTATCTAACAACAATAAATCAATTCTGAAATAAACATTAAACACACTCAACACAACAGTAAGCAAGGAATAGAAATACAAATAGCAAAGTGATTCCACCAGAGTCGGGCCCTTAGCGCCAGTGAAATACTGCTGGGCTAATTCAGCACTTGGAAAATGAAATGGAATGCGTGTCTTATATTAAATAAACATAAAGCATTACAGAAGTGGTTCTCTCAAGGCCGAGAGTCAATAAATCATTATGTTACAAAGGAAATGTTTAAATGTAAAGTCTTTCGACTAAATTCACTCTCTCAACAACACCGTCAGTTTGTCGCTAAAGATCATTGCTTTATATATCGAATCTCGATGGACAAATCAAGGAATAAGATGAGATTGAACAGCGATCCCTCAGGATCGAAGGATCCTGAGGGATTCACTTCCTCTTTGTTTAGTCATCATCCTGTTTACTCTGACCGAGGCTGAGCTGTCCCCTGCCTTTTCTTGGCAATTTGTTCAGATCTCCTTGCCTTTGGCTGGATACGGTTCAACGCTGATGGACCAGCAGTTACGTTCATTTCAGCCCTGCCTTTGGTACAACTGCTCACCTCTTCGAATTCCTGTTTTTTCAACAAAAAGTAACCTTTAGCCATATTTTTACAATAAGCATGAACCTTTCCAATTCTACTATAATTCTCACAATAAATTACCTTTCCAAGGAAAAAAGGAGTATATCTATAGTAAAAGAATGAGAAGATACATAGTAATTTCATACCTTTTTCACTGCCCAACATACCCCCCTTCTTAATATTTTTCATGTCCTCGTGAAAACTATAGTTCACATGGAGAGCAGTCAAAGAATAAGCTGGATAAGGTTTGTCATCGAAAGGCCTAAAACCATGCAGTGTAGCTAATTCCTCAAAAACATGTTCTATCTGCCCTTCAGGGAGTTCATAAAAAGCTTTGTAGTCCGAAGCAGGGTACCATGCAATAGGGCTGCGGAATCTACATCCTAACCAGAATGGTCCATCTTTTAAAACAAGATGACTATAGGAAATTAGGCGGTCTGCAGCTAACCCAAAGTTTCTATAATTAAATGGTTCCCTATTTTGCACATTCTAATTAGAGGTTCTCCACTGGACCTTAGCTGCTATATAAGCTTGGTTTCTAATGGATGAAAAATAATCTGTTCCATTCAAAATAATTGATTTGTGGACAGGCCCCAAAGCTTGGGTAATGCCTTCCTTGGTCATTAAAATTTTCTGCCTAGCCCAAAATTGAAGTGGGTTTTGAGGTTCACTTCTGACTCACAGATCTAATTCATTTTCCTGCCTTTGAAAGGCGTTATAGGCTTTAAGCCATTTTAATTGATTTACAGCAAAGGAAATGAATGCCTGAAATTGAACATCTCCAACAAAAGGGCTAGGGTTTGATTCACAGTCATTTTCAAGTACTAGATTATGCAAGTAAAATTCACACAAAAGGCGTTGTACTTTGATCCCATAAAGTTTGCAGCATGATACAAAGTCGTCTATGGTTTTTAGCTCTATGGATTTCCCGGCCCTAACTGCCTTGATCTTTAGTTGCAAATTTCTTTCTGGTAAAAACAAAGCATAGTTTTTGGCGGGGTATCTACAGGCTAAGACATTAGTATACAACGAGCAGAGAGTGTCCATTCAATTGTAGGCTAGTTTTAGTTGGTTCATTACCTTATCAGCCTTTTCCTCTGCTTTCCGACGTTTTTCATGAGCTTCAGCTTCTGCTTCATGAATAATTCGCATCTGTTGCTGCAATTCCTGATATCTCTTTCTTGGGACAGTGTCTTCCTCCAATATCTGTCTTTTTATTTGGGCCTCTGCCAACTCTTCTTGGAGTCTGGCCAGTGTCAGATCACTAAAAGTATGCTGACTGCTAGATTGCATATTTTCACTCGAGGCAGGCCCTTCTGGAACAACTTGTGTTGGAATAGCTGTTTGCTGCTCCGTATTCTCATAATTAGGTTCAGGCATGGTTTCTTCTGCGACTTGGGGGTTCCTATTAGCGGTCACCTTTCTCTTTTTCGAACTTCTTTTGATAGCAATGCTTCTTCTCTTAGGGGATTGCTTAGGCATTTGTTTCATTCTCAGAAGCCTAATAGTTTGCGTGAGCTGTTCTACTAGTTTATGAAGCTTTATTCGTTCCCTGCGAAGTTTCTCAATCTCATTTGTTTTCGTCCTCTTTCTTAATGGAACAGCCGCTCCTTTATCTGAACCCATTTGCTCGACAGGGTTTTGGTCTATATCAGCCATGCCTTCAGGTAATTTTTCTTCTTGATCTTCTTCTTGGGGTTCTTCTTCCTCATTCATATGCCCTTGGCTGGATTTCTTGAGAATCATATTCTTAGTTAACTCTGCAACCTCCTGGGGGCTTCCAGGTTGAGATATTGGTTCAGTGTTTTCTTTCTCCTGTTCATGCCTCTCAGGAGAAGCAACCCTAGCTTCGCTAGGGTTTGCTATTTCATTCAGCATTTCTTCGGCTGTTTCTATATCGATAGCAGAGTACTCTGGTAGTTGATTAATATCAATGTTAAGGTCCAAAGGGCTATGAGGCTGTGTATAATCACTCATATTGGCCAAAATATGAGCCAATTGGTCTTCCTGTAAAGGGCTTACGATAGCATTTTCGGGAGGCTCTATTCCTTCCTTATCGCTATTATGATGGTCTTCATTTTATTCATAGGTATGATAGCTTCCTTCCTCCTCATACGAATATCGAATTTCTCCTTCAATTTCTTCTTCCTCAGTATTTCCTTCGATTCCTTCTTCCTCATCATTTCCTTCCTCTGCACTGGATTGTTTTTCACTATCGGTGTGGCAAGTTACTTCTTCTTCGTCCGAGTAGCGAATTTCTCCTTCCAATTCCTGTTCTTCATCAGTATGGGGGCTTGCTCCCTCCAATTGTGGAGGCTGTTCATCTTCGGAGCTGTGCAATTCCAGGGGCTGGCTGCTGCTGCCCAGAAGTCCTTCCACCATCCTCCTACTTCGTTTTAATTGGAGGGACTGTCTGTGGGTAGATGGCTCAGCTATTGAGCCGGCCATCCTTTTCCGTTTTGGAGCAGGTAAAGCCAACCCTCCGTCAATGGAGAATATCAACTCTTCCCAGCTAGTATATTGCTAGGCAAGACTGCGACTCACTATTAATCGAATTAGACAATGGTGGCTGACCACCATATCTGCATGTTGAGATTTTCTTATACCACGAGCAGTATCATGCAACAAAGAATTTAAAAATGCAGGCAAATTAATGGTGCATTTCTGTTTTAATACGGCCAGTAGCTTAAGGTGGCGAGGTCTTACCACATCTTTTCTTCCGTCGCACGTTATGTAAGCCTGCACGATCTTGGCCAACTCTATCCATGGTTCTCCTAATGATGCTGGCTAAAATCCTTTGCCCTTAATAACCAATGTCTGTCCTTCGTCTTGAAAAATCTTCATGGCTTCTCGGATCCTAATATTTTTCTGAGTCCAAATAGTCCCTTGCGCTGGGATGCCAGATACTTCTGCAATTATTTCGTCGGACACAACTATTTTTCTACCTCTGACCATGGAAGATCCTTCCTGTAGGTTCTGCAAAAATTCGGTGGCCACTGCTTCGTGGGGTTGCTGCATTCTCATAAAATATGTAATCCACCCCATTCTTTCTAAAATTTCTCGTGCCGCATCAGAAACGATGAGCACCTATGGTTCATTGCGAATCAGCCGTCCTCCCATCGTCTCTGTGCTCTGTTAGTTCTTCTCAACACATAGCAATCGCAATGGAACAACACAACTCGATAAATTGGAATAATGTCGTTGAAAATTTGTTATTTCCTAAAATACAAGGATTTGGTTTTCATACAGATAAAGAAATATCTGCATGCAGACATCCACGCCCCCCAAATGGATGATAGGTCGTCCTTGACCGTCAATTGAGAGAGGGAAGTGTGGCACAACAGTAGTACAACAGTAGAAAGCAGGCGTAATTATGATACATTCAATCAAATTATAGCAATTACTGAAATCAATGCGTGTGATGAATCGGTAATGAATAGAAAATCCTTTTGTAATGATTCATTTATGAGGGGAAGGGACAACATAAGATAAAAATAAGTACAATTGCATTATTTACCATTTTAAACTAATGTGATCGATCGTAATGATTTTCATGAATCATAGGTTCGGAAGTAAAAGTAAAGGATTCATACATTCATTTGATTTTTAAATAGAGATATAGGAAAAGGGTTAGATATAACTATTGATGTGTATAAATATGACTCAAATACCATTAGCAGAGCTCTGTTTCCCACAGGTGTCCATAACCTTGACAGAGTTTCTTTCTTACCCACGGAACCATTATCCTTTATTTATGCTGAAGAAGTGCTTTTTTTTTCTTCTGTTGAATATTATGACGGAGGCCATTGTGCTGGCTTGGTGACCAGATAAACCACAATGCCATTCACCGGGAAGAAGTGAAAGGTGGACAGGTTGGCTTTTGATGAGACCTCCTGTTCCAAAGACTTCTTGATTTTTCAATTGTCTATTGGACCATATCCCTGGTTTGGTGGCCATGATGGGAATGCCACTTCACTGCCTTCCTTATGATCATGGTAGGCTGGCTCTTAATGAGACCCCCTATCCTCCATCTGCAAAATCATAAAATTATTAGTAAAATATGTAAATATTTTTTTGATATAGCACTTTTCCTTAGTTATGCATAAAGGATGGCTCAACACTCCTTAAGAGTAGGGATGGTGGAAGAAGTCTGAACATCTCAATAGAAAAAAATATGCCCTTATTTCTATTCCATAGATAAAAATCAAAGAAATTTATAACATGTGGGAAAGAACCATTAATGATAAAGATAATCGATCAGATTGATTCAATGGTAAAAATAAAAAACTATGTTATTGATCATGCCCCTTTTCCCTTTTTTCTTATCATTACTAGACAATTTCCTTAAAAATAATGATTTCTTGTGATTTGCTGATTACAATAAGATTTAATTTGTATGATTGTATATAAATGATATTTTTTCCTTTGGAGAAATGATCAAAAATTCTCAAAATGCTACATTAAGAAAAAAACAATCCACTCAAAAAGGTGTTGTTCCTTTCGAAAGGAACAACAAAAATAATCTGCGGAACTGTTGTTCCTTTCGAAAGGAACGGCAAAAGCATTCTGCGGAACTGCTGTTCCTTTCTCAAAGGAACAACAAAAGTATTCTACAGAACTGCTGTTCATTTTGAAAGGAACAACAGAAGTGTTGTTCCTTTGGAAAGGAACAGCAAAAACTCAAAACAACGAATAAACAGAAAATTTTCCCTTTTTTTTTTTAAAGAAACAGAATTTGATGAAGCAAACGATAAAGAAATAAAGCAATCAGAAAATTTAAAAAACGAGTTCCGTAAAACAATAATCAAGAAAATGAAAAAAAATGCTTTTATGTACAAAATTTAAAAAAATAATGAATTAACAAACAAGTGCCGAGGAGGAGTTCTCCCCTTCAGCGAGAATTTCCATGGTAGAATCTTCCCGTAACTGTTGGTAAAAGGATTCCCTAGTAAGCGGTTTATGATATAATCGGACTCGATGACCGTTTACCTTAAAGGAGTGTCCAGATCTGTCAATGGTGACTAATGTAATAGTGCCATTATCATGCACTTTTTGTATTTCATAGGGTCCAAGCCATCTTTTCTAGAGTTTCCCTGGGAAATCCTGAAACCTAGAATCATATAGGAGTGCCCAGTCTCCTTCGTGGAAGATCTTTTCTTTGATATGGGTGTGTTGAAGCCTCGAAAATCGTTGCTACAACATTGGGGGATAACCACCCGGTCCGGACCTTAATGCAGCTCATTTTCCGTTTATGATAGTGGCTCCGACTGGTTTAACTAGGTCCAGTTACCTTTTCCCTATCGCTATTGGTTTATGATGTTTCCTTAAATACCAATAGACAGTGATATTAGATCAATTCTTCTTGCTGATCAGGCAAGAGAATGACCCTTAAGCTGATTTGGGTTCAGCCAAACCACAACTAAGATTTTGCCTCTTTGAGAAGAGGACTTAAAAGAATGTAAATTTAATCTAATTGCAAACTTATTCTATAGTGCAAGCAAAAGAAACTAATCTAAATCCTATCTTAATTAGGTAGATGAAAATCTAACCCAACTAAGAGCAAGATGTTTAAATAATGAGAATTAAAATATGTCTGGTTTTAAATTAATGTTAAGCTAACGAAGAAATTCAATTAGCTCACATTTGTGAGTACCAAAACACATTCTATTGAGACAATTTGACTGAAATAATAAATCAACAACATTCCGGAAGAAATTCACAAAAATTGATATCGATTGTCATATCAGTCAAACTAATAATTAAATGATAACCTGTGGAAAAAATTCACAACACATTACTATTTAATAGATCAGTGTTCTAAGACAGATTTCTGAGTAATGCTTACTCAGAAATCAGTGTTTAATTCATAAGAGCAGAGATACAAAACAATTTGAGACAAATTATCCATATCAACAGAAATGCCAAACCATGAATAAAATGAAACAACAATTTTATTAACATAAAAATGAAACTGGTATTTGATACAGAAATGCCAAAAATACCAGTTAATTGAATCTGCTTCTCTGATCCTGGTCTCTAACAGTACTTTACATTACTTTGAATTTCTGCTTTCAGGACTAGAGCTGCAGAAATGCAAACTCTGCCCATCATGCATAATACAAGACATAAAGCATAAACCCTCAATAATGTTCAGATCTGAAACTTTCTCTCCTCCCCATCTACAACTCTAAATTCCTATAACAGAAATGCTTTTAGAAGTCTGGAATTGCAGAGGAGAGCAGCCTCCTTTACATTTTGCAATCTGCAATTTATAATCTTCCCAAAACTATTTTTAGAAGAGAGTTTGTTTGAAGAAAAATCTGCCCAATCCAACTTTAATTGCTCAAAAATTCCAATCTTTAATTGCTGGAGTCTTCTCATTGATTGAAATCTTTTTCCTCAATATCCCTTCTATTGTTTTTTCTGCAAAAAGAAATTAAAAATCATTTAAGAAGAAAAAAAAATCCAAATATTATTTCTATCATTAAACAAATCCAATCAAATTCTATTTAAATAAATAAAAAGGAAATTTGAGCTTCTTATTGATACTCATAATGATTTTAATTAAACAAGGATATTATTGATGCATGAATCTGCAATTAGAAGATGCTGGACAAATAAAAATGAAGAAAACAAAGCTCAGAAAATTGATTTCTTTTTAGAAATTCGGAGCTTGATCTTCTGCCTGATTTTTGACTCAATAAATGACCAAATCTGTTAGTGAAACCTCCTCAGAAATATTCTCCTCGATTTTCTCTTTCCAATGAGCCGTCCTGGGCCTCATTTGGCCAAGTAAAACTCAATCTATGAGCCTCCAAAGTTGATAAGTCAAATCTGATATAAATCTGGAAATTCAGTTGCTGGGCTTAAAAAATAAAAATCAGAATTTAAAAAAAATAAAAATAAAAAATCTAATGCTAAATTAGCCTACAATTAACTAATAATTAATTCTAATTTAATTTCTAATTATAAATTAAACTAATTAAATATTAATCTAACTAATTAATATAATTAACTATTTATAAACAAATTAATCTAAATAATAATAAATTTGATTAAATTAATTATATTTTAAATATTAATTAATTTAATCAATTTAAAATTAATTATTTTAAATATTTAAAAATTAAATTAATTATTAAACTAAAACTAAATTAACATTATATTAATTTAAAACTAACCTAATACTAACACTAATATATACTAATGCTAACTTTAATATTATAACTCCTACCTCCTCTTGACTCAATCGCATCGGAAGATTTGAACATTGACTTAATCGCATCGGGATATAAATCTGGAAATTCAGTTGCTGGGCTTAAAAAACAGAATTTAAATAAAAAATCTAATGCTAAATTAGCCTACAATTAACTAATAATTAATTCTAATTTAATTGCTAATTATAAATTAAACTAATTAAATATTAATCTAACTAATTAATATAATTAACTATTTATAAACAAATTAATCTAAATAATAATAAATTTGATTAAATTAATTATATTTTAAATATTAATTAATTTAATCAATTTAAAATTAATTATTTTAAATATTTAAAAATTAAGTTAATTATTAAACTAAAACTAAATTAACATTATATTAATTTAAAACTAACCTAATACTAACACTAATATATACTAATGCTAATTTTAATATTATAACTCCTACCTCCTCTTGACTCAATCAGATCGGAAGATTTGAACATTGACTTAATCGCATCGGAAGATTTGAACATTGACCTCATCGCATCGCATAAGTTCAATGTGACTCAATCGGATCGGAAGTAATGAGCTCAATCGCATCGGGGCTAACAAGCTTAATCGGATCGGAGGTAATGAGCTCAATCGCATCGGATGAAACTAATGAGCCTCAATCGCATCGGGAAAAATCATTGCATCGGGGTTTTTTAAAAGGATGTTCACATGAATATTTCCGATGCGATGTGTTTTATGCAAAAATTTAATTTAATTTTTTGTTTTTTATATATTTGTTTTTAATATAAAATTTTAATTAAATTAAATTAATTATATTTAATATAATAATTAATTTAATTAATTCAAAATTTTATGTTAAAAAATAATTTTTTGTTTTTTATTTTTTATTATTTTTTTATTATTTTAGAGATGTTAAATTAGACTACAAATTTATCTAAAATGATGATTTACCTAAAACAACCATTTTGACATTTTGGAATTTTTTTTCGAGATTAGTAATTTATTTGAAAATTGGAAAATTGGAATAAATGACTGAAATCCCGATGCTTTATGATTTGGCTGTATAAGTAAAAATAAAAATTGTTAATAATAACTAACAAGGGGTTAATATTTAGACTAAATGCATTATTGAACTACGCATTTTTTAACCCAGGCGACATAATTGATTAGACTTCAAAGGAGTGTTATTTACAAACCGGTTGACCAAATGAGACGAAACAAGTGTCAACAAGAAGCTTATAAAAAAAACAATTTCAACCAAGCAATCAAAACAAGAATCTAAAGAAAATGAAAAATTAACAAAACCGTAAGATAATTGACTTAATAAAATCATAAAAGGTGTTTAGCTAAAAATTTTATAGAAAGGGTCCCCATTATTTGATGTGAACAAGTTAAAAATGGGGGGTTGTTGTACCGTACAACAATTGGCAATTCACTGGAAGAAACAGTTATCTCTGTTTGATAAAAATGAAATTTTCCTAAAATTAAAGTAAAAATAATTAAAGAAGAGAAAATTATTTTTGGAATGTTTGACTAGGTTCATTAATCTGAATAAAAGCAACAATCATCTTACTGTAATTTTCTTGAAATTCCTCATAAATTAAAATATCTCATAACTCTATATCAGTCTTTAATTAGTTCTAGAGATAAAGCAGGGGTCACTTTACAGCCGAGCTTTTAAAGTGTACTCATTTGTCACAGGTAGAGCCACTGCTGCCAGCAAACATCTATAGTCTCGACAGGGTTACCTTTTAATCATCAATGATTCAGAATCCTATCTATTTAAGAATTATTGACCTAGGGATAAATCCATTTATATATGCTTATTTTTTATTTTTTATTCTTAAAAGCCATTGTCCTGGTTTGGTAGC
This sequence comes from Pinus albicaulis, assembly GCA_034641835.2. Classification (NCBI taxonomy): domain Eukaryota; kingdom Viridiplantae; phylum Streptophyta; class Pinopsida; order Pinales; family Pinaceae; genus Pinus; species Pinus albicaulis. The sequence goes on along the minus strand of CM076580.1, from coordinate 1,558,759,562 downwards.
CAGATAGTTGACAACGCCATTCACTGGTTATAATTAGACTGAACAAGCTGGCTCGTGATGAGACCCCTTGTCTTACAATTGTTTGAAATTATAAGCCATTACCCTGGTTTGTTTAGCAGTGTTGGTAATGTCAGCTTATTTTTCCCCTATGATCATGGTAAGCAGGCTCGTGATGAGACCTCTTATCTTTTAAGTTATAAATATATTTTTGGATTACACTCTAGAAAAATAAAACTCTTTTTAAATAGGGAGAATCATTAACTCCTTAAGAGTTCAGAATGACAATTTTAGAGTTAAAAGTGCTTTGTTGTAAAGTGTCTTTACTTGGTTAAAAATAACTTTTCTTGACTGATAATAGAATCTTGAAAGATCTTAATAAAGTATTGAAATCTCAAAATAATTACAATTTTGATGAAAATGAAATTTCTCAGATTTCACGATACTTCGTCAACTTTTCTTGTTTTATAATATCTTCCTTAAGTATGTCTACCTTTATAATAAGAAAAACAAATTTTGCTAAGAGATTTTAAGAAAAAGCTAATAGGAGACTATTAACAATTTTCCCATGTATGCCAACCATTGCTAAGTAACAAAAAACCTTCCATATAAATCATGGCAAAATCACCAAAATCAAAACTGAAAACCAAAGGAAAAGAATTCTTAAGGTGATAAAAGAAATCAGCAAACAAAAAATAAAAATGAAACAATTAAAAAGTGGAAAAGAAAATCCAAGTTTTTGAAATACAAACTCAAACAATAATGTTTATACCAATGTCTCAACAACATGAAGTAAAATAAAATAATCATGTAATCATTCCTTCTTATATTGAGATCCAGAAAACTTATACCTTGCAAGGTTGTAAATGCTTTAGGCTTCAGATAGCAGTGATGATAAAATTTAGCCTCAATGAAAAATTTATGTTTGATGTCAATCTTGTCGTTTTTAAAGCATTATATTAATCATTTTCTAATAAAAGGAATGCTTTAAAGAAACAGATTAAAGGTTTAGAAACTTCCTAGTGTAGCTGTTTCAATGAAGACTATCGTTGCTTCTTGAAAATAAAACCAGGAAAAGAGCATAGGGCTTCCAAAATATGATTTGGCAGATGATGGAAAGCTTTTATGAAGAGCTACAAAACAGATTCAAATATTAAAACAAAACTGAAACTAAAGCAATGAAATGGAAATTAATGAAAGTGGGTACATGAATCTTACCATTGGATGATTGCATTTGATCTTACCTGAAGGTATCAATTTCTCCAATACTAGCTGACTTCTTCTTTTAGTTTGACATTAAAAATATGAAGAAGGAAAACTAACCAAAATCATATAACCCAAAATCATTATTTATTTTACTTACACTAGAGTAAGCAGTAAATGTAAAAATAGAATGCTTAGTGCTCTAGGGAGTTGAAATTAAAACAAATACATCTAAAATGAGAATGAGAATTTGCAGTAATGATTGTTTCTCAAAATATTATAAGTTTCATATAAATTCCATGGTTTTATAAATTGTCCAGAATCGAGACCAAATCCAGGATAATAGAATTTAAATATGAAGATAGAGAGGTCTCGAATTCCATTTTTAATTATGGAATTATACATTTAAAACTTAAATGTATGAGAAATCAAAATGGTTTAAATATGCTGCAAATTGGTCATTAACTGCTTTCTTACCATAGTGGTTACCCAAGCTCGCTTTTTAAAACAACATATCGTCGTATCAGATAATTCGCCTCATATGTTTCTTCACCATTCTTTAAGTTTAATCAGCAAGACTTCACCTTTGTTGCTATGCCATATATTGATTAAATCTTAATGGCTTCGAGGCATGCATTGGAAGTTATCGCATCGGATGTTGCAATGGCAAATTGCCGATATGAACATGTGCAATGAAATGAAGCGATCGCGTCATTAAAGAAATATTATATCGGGGATTGGAAAATATTTACATTGTGCTTCCCGTATCGCAAAACGCACATCGTAGATTCAGAGAAGTGACGTGAGCATAAAGTATACTTCAACTGCAAAGCTCCGATATGCGAAATGAGATATGGCATATGAGTAAGATAATACATCGGAGGTATTTTATGAATAATTTGTTATCAAAAGAAATGCTAAGAACTACTTCCGATGAAATCTCATGATGCGAATGGTCTTATGATATTCCTTGAAATTTCAATTGGGTTTTCTAAGTGAATAAAAGCAATGTTAAAGAATGTTCAAATTCTAATGAATAACAAATAAAATTTCCCTGAACCTGTTGCAAATTTGAAATGGGTTTACTGCTTACTTTATGTTTTGAAAAGAAATAAAAACCTGCAAATAAAACAGAACACAAATCAAAAATAAACTGAAGAAAGGATGAACTAATAATGGATGAGAATAAAGTTGTAAATGCGTACCTGAAAGGAATTTGTCTGTAAATTTTACCTCATAAATCTTCAAATTCTTCCTTTGATTATAATCATCTCATTATTTATTTTAAATCTAAGTGTGCAATCAGCCTGAATGAAATCAATCATTCATGTTCATAAAACATAAAATTTACCAGAAATAAATATAAAAATAGACTCTCCTTTTGAATTGAAACAACAATTTATTATCTCTGCTTATTCTGAATAACTTGAGAAGAATCCGTATTGTTATAGTGAATGTTCAATAATGTCTTTAGTGAATGAATATGATGCGTATTGCAGCATCAAATAATAAAATAAAGATTAGAATGAGATAAAGCCACTAATTGTAGAAAAATATCAAAACAGATTTGAATGTGTGCACTCAGCAAAATTGACATCCTTAAGGTCAGCTTTAGCAAATTCCGAGGAAGATAATATGAACTTCATATGATTATCGTGAAAGGTTAGACTGACTACTAATGATTGAGTCGGAATTAAGCTTATCATAGACAGTCATACATTTCATGGGATAATGAGATCATGAAGCTCTTACATCTTCAACCTTTATCATATAAATTCCAAAAGAAAATCTTAAAAGGAAATCTCGAAATGAAGAAAAGTGGCTTTGAGGCGATCGATGCCAAGTGCAACCTCAATTGAATTTAATCAAGACATTATTCAAAATAAGCAGAGTAGAGGTATTAATGCAAGAAATTTAAAAAGGAAAGCAAGAATTAAAACTTTCTGATAAGGGGAAAATGTTTTAGTGAACATGCATGAGAAGGCTGATTGCTTTGTTTTATTTTTTTAATCTACAAAACTGTTAAAACAAATTAACTATACAAAACAAACAAACTAAATTAATTCTACTCCTATTCTAACCATATACATGAAAATGACTAGGTATAGTCATATTTCCAGTGTAGCCATTTTCTCATTTTAATTGCTGCATGTATGTACACTTCAAATTTTAGTAATAAAAATACAAATCTAACTAAACTGAGGAAAATAAATCTGAAATCAGAATGTACAGTTATTGTTAGCAACTTAATTAAAATCTCTTTCTCTTGAAATTTCCTTTCTAATTGAATACCAATTGGATCATAGAAATCTGGATGGATTATTAAAAATTGGAAAATGTTCAAAGGAAGAGATAACAGGCCAAATTGTGAAGATGAGCTTTTAAATTCAAAGGCCTGGAAAGAATTGTTAGTATTATGTACAAATGTTAAATTATTAACAATCTCCTTTGAGAGAAAAATTTCCAAATATTTTTCAAATGAATTAATGAAAAATGGATGGAAATCTTTCAAATGAAATGGAAAATTATTAATTGAATTAGATTGCTGGCCAGATTGCAAAAATACATTCTCTTGTCGACATTGCCTTTGAAAAAATAGAAGCTTTTGATGAAACATTAGCATTGATTGAAATTGAAATATTAATATCTTTTGATGCTCATGATTATAATATGAAACTTCAATTTCCCAATCGGGCAATGCATCAATTGAGTGTTTGATAGTAAGGTGTTCAATATGCCAGCGAAAAGTATGAAAATTTTGCAGAATAAAATCAAAAAATAAATCTAAATTTAAACAAAATAACTGTGAAAGAAAAACTAAAATGAAATCACTATTTTTACAACTAATGTTACAACACAATTGGGATCGTTTTGGAATAATTTCATTTTCACAAGGATTGGCCAGAATTATGGAATTTGAGTAATTTTGAATTCCAACTTGTGAATTAGAAAATGAATTATGATTATGAGTAGGAATGAGAGCTTGATCACTATACGAATCATAAATTGGAAAGTTTTCTCGAATAATGAAATCATGAAGATAATTTGCTGCTCTAAAATGAGGATTGGTTGGGATAATTTCTAAATTGAAGCGTTCTTCATTCTCAGATGTTATTTGAATTTTATCATGAGGATTCTCTTGAGAAGAACAAAAATTAACATCCTTGATATCAGAGTAATTATCGTAAATGACTTCACAATATTCTTTAGAATTCCCTTTGATCTCGTCCAATATATCAAAATAAGGAGGAATAAAAATTTCATGTTTATTAATGGCAAAAGAATGATCAATAATTGTTTCTCTATCTTGATAAAAATTTATTGGTAATTCATTTAGATCATCCTCTTTATTTTCTGAAATATCATTAATATCAAGAGGGGAGAAATTACCAACATTAAAAATATCAGGATAAAGGGAGAAATGAGAATCAGAAATAATGAATTCAAAATTTTCTCTGCTAGAGAAATCTTGTGCGTTTTGTTCACTATAAATTTCAAATTCTAGATCATTCCTTTGTATACTCATGCTTTCTTGAAGAAGGCTGCTTTGCTGCTCTGTTTTCAGCATTTGTTCATCATGAAGAAATTCAGAAATTTGTACAGCAGTTTGCATTTTATTATTCACCTTGATTGATGTTTGCATGTGTTGATTTGCGATCTGATTTTCTGAATTTAATGCAGAATAATTTTCAGATTTCAAAGCAGCTCTTTCTCCAAAATTGATGTTATTGTCTTCTTGCATTTGAATAGAAATATTTTCCAAGCTTTGTGAGACCACTTTATTATAATTTATTTGAACATTCATATTGGAATTCTCATTTATGTTGGAAGGGGATGGAACAAAGCTTGAACTAATTTCATATGGATTGGGAATGGGAGGAAGAGAGCAAATATGTTCAAACCAATCTAATGATTCTTCCTCCGTAGGTTTATTTTCATCTTTAAATCTTAAACAATTCAAATGAAATCGAATATTAAAATCTCTAACAGACTCATTTTCAAATCTTCGTAGATATTCAATTTCATCACATACCTGTTCATAATCGTATTCGTCAAATTTACAAATGAAAATTGTAACAAATTGATTCCAACTATGAATTGAGGCAACTGGAAGAGTTCTACACCAGTTTCTAGCTTTTGCCGCAAATGTGAGAGTAAAAATTCTGCATAAAATGCCTTCATCAATTCCTTGAAAATCATAATTTGAAACATTTTGAATAAATTGAAAGACATGATTAAAAGCAGAAGAATTTTTCTTACCATCAAACTTTACCTGAGACAAGAGTCTTACCACTTCGAGTGGAGTATTGGAAGATGCACGTCCATGTATACAACTCCAAATTGGAAGTTTTAAATGAGCCATTGTAATAAAAATGAAATATTAGAATTCAAAGACTCCAAAGTAAAACAAATCTCAGGCCCTCCTTCTAGCGCCAAAAATGTTGAAGCCTCGAAAATCGCTGCTACAACATTGGGGGATAACCACCCGGTCCGGACCTTAATACAACTCCTTTTCCGTTTATGATAGTGGCTCCGACTGGTTTAACTAGGTCCAGTTACCTCTTCCCTATCGCTATTGATTTATGATGTTTCCTTAAATACCAATAGACAGGGATATCAGATCAATTCTTCTTGCTGATCAGGCAAGAGAATGACCCTTAAGCTGATTTGGGTTCAGCCAAACCACAACTAATATTTTGCCTCTTTGAGAAGAGGACTTAAAAGAATGTAAATTTAATCTAATTGCAAACTTATTCTATAGTGCAAGCAAAAGAAACTAATCTAAATCCTATCTTAATTAGGTAGATGACAATCTAACCCAACTAAGAGCAAGATGTTTAAATAATGAGAATTAAAATATGTCTAGTTTTAAATTAATGGTAAGCTAACGAAGAAATTCAATTAGCTCACATTTGTGAGTACCAAAACACATTCTATTGAGACCATTTGACTGAAATAATAAATCAACAAAATTCCGGAAGAAATTCACAAAAATTGATATCGATTATCATATCAGTCAAACTAATAATTAAACGATAACATGTGGAAGAAATTCACAACACATTACTATTTAATAAATCAGTGTTATAAGACAGATTTCTGAGTAATGGTTACTCAGAAATCAGAGTTTAATTCATAAGAGCAGAGATACATAACAATTTGAGACAAATTATCCATATTAACAGAAATGCCAAAACATGAATAAAATGAAACAACAATTTTATTAACATAAAAATGAAACTGGTATTTGATACATAAATGCCAAAAATACCAGTTAATTGAATCTGCTTCTCTGATCCTGGTCTCTAACAGTACTTTACATTACTTGAATTTCTGCTTTCAGGACTAGAGCTGCAGAAATGCAAACTCTGCCCATCATGCATAATACAAGACATAAATCATAAACCCTCAATAATGCTCATATCTGAAACTTTCTCTCCTCCCCATCTACAACTCTAAATTCCTATAACAGAAATGCTTTTAGAAGTCTGGAATTACAGAGGAGAGCAGCCCCTTTTTACATTTTGCAATCTGCAATTTATAATCTTCCCAAAACTATTTTTAGAAGAGAGTTTGTTTGAAGAAAAATCTGCCCAATCCAACTTTAATTGTTCAAAAATTCAAATATTTAATTGTTGGAGTCTTCTCATTGATTGAAATCTTTTTCCTCAATATCTCTTCTACTGTTTTTCCTGCAAAAAGAAATTAAAAATCATTTAAGAAGCAAAAATAAAATCCAAATATTATTTCTATCATTAAAACAAATCCAATCAAATTCTATTTAAATAAATAAAAATGAAATTTGAGCTTCTTATTGATACTCATAATGATTTTAATTAAACAAGGATATTATTGATGCATGAATCTGCAATTAGAAGAGGCTGGACAAATAAAAATGAAGAAAACAAAGCTCAGAAAATTGATTTATTTTTAGAAATTCGGAGCTTGATCTTCTGCCTGATTTTTGACTCAATAAATGACCAAATATGTTAGTGAAACCTCCTCATAAATATTCTCCTTGATTTTCTCTTTCCAATGAGCCGTCCTGGGCCTCATTTGGCCAAGTAAAACTCAATCTATGAGCCTCCAAAGTTGATAAGTCAAATCTGATATAAATCTGGAAATTCAGTTGCTGGGCTAAAAAAATCAGAATTTAAATTAAAAATCTAATGCTAAATTAGCCTACAATTAACTAATAATTAATTCTAATTTAATTTCTAATTATAAATTAAACTAATTAAATATTAATCTAACTAATTAATATAATTAACTATTTATAAACAAATTAATCTAAATAATAATAAATTTGATTAAATTAATTATATTTTAAATATTAATTAATTTAATCAATTTAAAATTAATTATTTTAAATATTTAAAAATTAAATTAATTATTAAACTAAAACTAAATTAACATTATATTAACTTAAAATTAACCTAATACTAACACTAATATATACTAATGCTAATTTTAATTTTATAACTCCTACCTCCTCTTGACTCAATCGCATCGGAAGATTTGAACATTGACTTAATCGCATCGGAAGATTTGAACATTGACCTCATCGCATCGCATAAGTTCAATGTGACTCAATCGGATCGGAGGTAATGAGCTCAATCGCATCGCAAGAAACTAATGAGCCTCAATCGCATCGGGAAAAATCATTGCATCGGGGTTTTTAAAAAGATGTTTCGCATGAATATTTCCGATGCGATGTGTTTTATGCAAAAATTTAATTTAATTTTTTGTTTTTTATATATTTGTTTTTAATATAAAATTTTAATTAAATTAAATTAATTATATTTAATATAATAATTAATTTAATTAATTCAAAATTTTATGTTAAAAAATAATTTTTTGTTTTTTATTTTATTTTATTTTAGAGATGTTAAATTAGACTACGAATTTATCTAAAATGATGATTTACCTAAAACAACCATTTTGACATTTTGGAATTTTTTTCGAGATTAGTAATTTATTTGAAAATTGGAAAATTGGAATAAATGACTGAAATCCCGATGCTTTATGATTTGGCTGTATAAGTAAAAATAAAAATTGTTAATAATAAATAACAAGGGGTTAATATTTAGACTAAATGCATTATTGAACTACGCATTTTTTAACCCAGGCGACATAATTGATTAGACTTCAAAGGAGTGTTATTTACAAACTGGTTGACCAAATGAGACAAAACAAGCGTCAACAAGAAGCTTATAAAAAAACAATTTCAACCAAGCAATCAAAACAAGAATCTAAAGAAAATGAAAAATTAACAAAACCGTAAGATAATTGACTTAATAAAATCATAAAAGGTGTTTAGCTAAAAATTTTATAGAAAGGGTCCCCATTATTTGATGTGAACAAGTTAAAAATGGGGGGTTGTTGTACCGTACAACAGGGTGTCATGCCATTTGGCTCTCTGTTGCTGAATTAATGCTGTGTGCTGAAGAGCAGAGAGACTAATTTCATCTAACTCATTAATTTGCTACAGTCTTTTAGCATGGGCTTCATTTAGATCTAGACCCATCTTTTGAGCTGTTCGTAATGTTTGAATTTTGAATTCTATAGGAAAGATGGGTTCTTTTCCAAATACCAATTGATATGGTGAATATCCTGTAGTAGGTCTCCACGTTGTTCGATATGCCCACAATGCTTCTGGCAGTCTGTAGGCCCAATCTCGTCTGTGTGAGGCAACATTTTTTGTTAATATAGATTCAATTACTTTATTCGTGCTCTCTACTTGGCCATTGGCCTGTGGGTGATATGGGGTTGTAATCCTGTGCTAAATGTGGTAGTTTTGCAATGTTTCAGCTAATTTGTTACCTACAAATTGTGGTCCTCCATCTATGACTATGTCCCTTGGGAGACCATACCACACAAAGATTTGGAAAATAAACTTTATTACAGAGTCCTCTGTAGCATTTGAAAGTGCCTCTGCTTCGACCCACTTAGTGACATATTCGGTTGCAATTAAGATGTATGTTTTTTAGTTTGAGGGAGGGCTAATGGGGCAAATAAAATCAAGTGCCCAGCATTCAAACGGTTCAATCACTAGTTGAGGGTTCAAAGGCATTTCATCAGACTGCCCAAGGCGTCCTGCCCTTTGGCAGCTATCACAGGCCTGCACGAATTTTTTGGCATCCTTAAAGATGGTAGGCCAGTAATAGCCTGTTCGTAAAAACTTATGGGCAGTTCTACGATCTGCAAAATGTCCGCCACATTGACCATCATGGCATGCTTTCAAAATGTCAAATACTTCGTCCTCCCGGACACATCTTCTTATTTGCATATCTCCCCCTGTGTGAAATAGATAGCCCCCAATCCAAGAGAATCGGGTACTACGCTGTATTATCTGTTTTCGTTCATTAAGGGATAGATGTTTAGGTAATTTACCTATTGCCAAATAGTTTTCTATATCAGCATACCACGGTGTTCTGATAGTAACAATGAAGAGATGTTTTTCTGGAAAGTGGTCTTCGACTACTTCTGTATCTGTTGGCTTTGGCATTCTTGACAAAAAGTCAACTACAGGGTTCTCTTTCCCAGGTCGATCTTTGATTGTGATGTCGAATTACTGCAGTAAAATCAACCATCTCGTCACTCTTCCGTTTGTAATAGGTTTATTTGCTAAAAATTTAATGGCAGAGTGATCAGTATATAATACTACAAGATAACCAGTTATATAATGTCTAAACTTATTTATAGCATGAACTACAGCTAAAAATTCTTTCTCAGTCACAGTATAATTTAATTCAGCGAGGGATAGATTTTTGCTAATATAATAGATTGCATATGGCTTCTTGTCTTCCTCCTACCCAAGTACTGCTCCAATTGCTATGTCTGAGGCATCAGATGAAATTTGGAATGGCAAATTCCAATTTGGGCCCCTCAGCACTGGGGCTGTTGAAACAAGATTTTTTAGATCATTAAAGGCATTGTCAAATTTATCTGTCGAAATGAAATCAACATTTCCAGTCAGTGCATATAAAGGTGCAGCTATTCGAGAATAATGTTCTATAAATCTTCTATAGTAACTAGAAAATCCAAGAAAGCTACGTACCTCTGTTTGTGTGGTGGGTGTGGGAATTAACAAGAGTATTTGAATTTTAGCTGGGTCCACTTGAATTCTAGCTGTTGAATATAATTCCCTAAGATAACTCCTTTGGTCATCATCATAAGACACTTTTCATGGCTTAAACAAAGCCTAGTGTCAATACATCTTTGCAATACTTTTTCTAGGTTTTCCAATGCAGGCTCAAAATCATCCCCATAAGGTGTGAAATTGTCCATATATACTTCAAGACCTTCATTTATTAAGTCTGCAAAGATGCTGAGAATTTCCCTTTGAAATGTAGCAGGGGCATTGCATAGGCCAAAAGCTAAGACTCGATAGGAAAATGTCCCCCATGGACAAGTAAAAGTAGTTTTGTCCTGGTCTTCAGGGGCAATCTGGATTTGATTGTACCCACTGATGCCATCAAGGAAAGAAAAGAATTTCTTTCCTGCCAATGTGTCTAATACCTGATCAATGAAAGGAAGGGGAAAGTGGTCTTTCTGTGTTGCCTTATTAATTTCACGATAATCTACACATATTCTCCACTTTCCGTTCTTTTTTGGTACCACTACTAACGGAGAGACCCACTTGCTATCAGATATTGGGTAGATGAAATTAACATCCAATAGTTTTTGTAATTCAACTTTCACAATATCTTTAAGGTGAGGGTTTAGTCTTCTTTGGGTTGGCGAATGGGTCTTGCATATTTTTCAATATAGATGTGGCGTGTACACAATTGAGGGTCAATTCCTTTCATGTCGGGGTAATCCCATGCAAAGGCTGCTTTGTATTTTCATAATAATTGGAGCAATTTCTCTTCTTGTTCAGCAGTGAGATTCTTATTGATGTTTAGAGTTTTTCCTAGCTCAATTTCTACAGTCTTTCTGTTATACACAGAAGTAGTAGGTATTGCTTGATTAGGAATATCTTTGAAAGGATATTCTTCTTCTTTATTGTCGAATGCTGCCTTGATCATGTGACATTGTAGATGGGATCTAGTTTGTGGTTTATTAATGAAGCTATTAATGATATCATCCTCTGTTTGATCTTTAAAATCAAGAGCATTTTCTATAGTTAGAGGTGATCTCATATTCTCCATTAGATATGATGCAGGTTGTTTTTTTGTTTTGATTATTGATAGACTTGTTTGGGCTGGGGGATATAGGGCTAAATTTTTGACATAGTTTCCCCTTATTATTGTCATATTTCCTTGTCGACATCCAATATAAGCATCAGCAGTTGCCAACCAAGGTCTACCTAAGATCAACGGATGTCCTTCTAGCTGGTTCTTTGGATTAATAACCAGGAAATCAGCAGGGTATTCCCATGAATCTACAGATACCATTACATCTTGTAACGTACCTTCTGGTTTGACTACCGATTGGTCAGCCAATTCCAATAAGGTTGTTGGTTCTAGTGATGTAATGCCAAGTTTTTGACAGGCGGTGGTTGTTAGAATATTGATTGTTTCTCCCAAATAAACTAAGGCATTTGGAAACAATTGCCCATATATTTGGACTGTCACTATAGGATTTCCTAGGTCTTCATATTTTATAGGTGCTTCCATTCCTGATAATAAGTCAGATAAGGTACCGACTATTTGGATAGTAGGGCTGGTGGTTTTTCTCCTCTTTGGATTCTTTATGCATAATTCCTTAATGGTTTTTGCATATATAGGAATATCTTGGATAGCCTGGAGGAGAGGGATTTTTATACATAAATTTTTTAATTCCCCCAGAAGATCAAAATTAGGTTGTTCTAATGGACAAGGTATAATTAATCGTTCTGGGAATGGTGGAGAGGAAGTTGTTACTTGTTGTTGACTTTGTTGTTGACTTTGTTGTTGAACTCCCTTCTCATTTTGTAATGTTTATTCTACAAGTAACAGATCTTCAATATGAGCATCATTGTTTCTCTCTGTTTGTACTATACACCCAGACCTTAATTGAAGATCATTACACTCCTTCAGTTCAATTTCTGATTCTGGATGTTCTATTATTTGGACAGACTGAACTGGCCTATTGTTTGGGTTTGGGTTGGGCTGGGCTGGGAGTTGCAGTCTTAAGTTGGTCTAGGGGTTGGTGTAGGGAGCTGGCAGTGTAGGTTGAGAGAGAGGAATTGATCCAGCTGGCTGATTTGTAGGTTTCTTCCAGTTTGACTGCCAGGCCTAACTCTGAGAAGTAGAGGGGGACCATTGTGTAGGATAGTTATTTTGCCAAAATGGTGGGCAGAAAGGAAAGTTGGGCCAATTATTTCGGTTTGTTTGATTTGGCCAAGATGTGGGAGGAAATGGCTGTTATGACCAATTGGGGAAAGGTGGTTGATTTTTCCATGTCCCAATATATTGTTGAGCATTATATTGAGGAGGCTAAAAAGACAATGGATCATTTGGCATACCTAATTGTCGCGGCTGCCATTGTCGGCGTTGATTAAGCAAACATACCACTTCTGATTCTTCTTCTGCCTCCTTATAAAATGCTTTTAGGCTAGGGAGCGAAGGACATCCCTCTGTAGGGTGGTCTTTCATGAAAATGGTGTAGACTTTAATCACATCCAATGGGAATTCTTTGTGGCTGTGTTTCTTTCTACATCTGGGACAGAATATTGCCAAATTTTGCTCTGCTTCTGCTTGTTTTTGTTTGGCTTGCATAGTATCAAACTGCGTTGTCAGAGTTCCCAGTATGTCTGTCTTAAAGTCTTCTAACAAATTTCCGATCTCTGCACGAGTCACACCTTCATTAGAGGTCTTATTTTCCCTTGTAATTATATCACGTTCTGCTGATTTTATCCTTGTATTGCCCCTCGAACTCCTGATACAAAAATCAATAATGTTAGGATAACTTTCCTGATATATATCAACTTTTCCCATAATATTCAGTGTTTCAACCCATTGATCTTTCATCCCCATAATTAATGTGGTTTTCAAAACATTATCAGGTAAGGGTAAAGATGCATAAGGGGATCTCTGCAGATTGTATTGAAATCTTTCCACGTATTATTCCAAGGTTTCATTTGGTTTTGTTGTCATTTGGAATATTTCATCTTTTAATTCCCGATATTTGCAATAATCTTGATACTTCTTTAAAAATGCAGCTTTCATCTGATCCCAATCAGTTATGACACCTCCACCTAATCCCATAAACCATCGTAAGGCTGCCCCTTATAATGTTGAAGGAAATAGTTTTAATTTTTAGGGGTCAGTGGTATAATCATATCCCCTGCACAGCACATCAAATTCGAATAGAAATGCGTCTGGATCCTCTGATGTTAAGCCATGAAATGTGGGAATATGTTGAAGGGGAATGGCTTTCATAGGTGCATTGACTGCAATATCTACTATATGATATTGCAGCATAGAGGTTTGCTGTTGGTTTTGATTTTGGTTCTGAGCCATTTGATCGAAGATATGTCAATATCCCTCTGGGATTTCCAGGGAATTCCGAGGTTGACGAGCAGGGGCAGGAATGGCTTTGACAGCACTCCCTTTGTCTGGAATAATAAGTGTTCCCTGTTGTCTTACTGTTTGAGGTGATTGAGGACCTTGGTTCTGAATAAGTTGAACAAAACTTCCCTTATCTAGGCTACTTATTGTTTGGGAAACTTTAATAGGAGACTTTGAGTCTCTGGTTTCTCCCGTTTCCCCTTCTCCTTCTCGGAGATTGCTAGAGTTCCCTTCTTGAAGGAAACTTATGCAAGGATTCTCAATTTCTTGGGAATCTTGCTCAATTCCCTCTATTTGGCTGTGTATCTCAGCAAAGGATTCAGATGGTGATTCTGTAGCCAGAAGGGAACTAGTAGGCTATCTAGAGATAGTTTTTCTAAATCCTACTGATGGCTGAGATTCAATTTTCTTAAGGATTTCATCAATAAAAGTTGTTCGCCCAAGGGTCACCTGTCCCTTAGGTTTTTCAAGTTTAGGAGGAATTTTTTTTTTCTTAGTTGGTCTATTCATTCAAGAAAACAAACCTTCATTCCTACCTAAAGAAAGAAGCTTACCTGCTTCTGCTGTGAAGCGGGCTGCGAGCAAGTGTGTTTCTTGCCCAGTGCGCAGGTTCTTACATTCCGTCTTTAATACCCAATTCTTCACAAGAAGAAGAAAATCAACTGTGCATCACTCCTTTGAAATGGCATACACTCTCCTCGACAACGACGCCAAAATGTTGGGTCATAAAAAGGTATCTTTTGAACACCTAATTAGCCTACATTAATCATCAATCCGAGAGCGTCTTTTATTTCAAGAGTGTACTCTGTCTGAGGCTGCAATTATCTAAGAGCAATGCTATGATGATGTAGTACAAAATGTTAAATGCAAAAGTAACAAATGCTTGTAAAGAAAACTAATTACAATGACATGAAATAGAAATGCTTTGGAAATTAAACTACAACAATCTGCAAAACATCGATCAAGGATACAGTAGCAATAACTCCTTCCCTTAGAAATCGATGTAAGATAACCAATCTAGGGACTTGGAAGCAATAACTAGTGTCCTCTACAGTCGGTGATCTTTAAGACAATCGAAATAAAAAAAACTCACTCTTCGTGCTAATGAAAATAACTAAACGGAATGAAATCTGAAAAGGAACAGCAGCATATAACTAAAACTCATCTATTTGCAAATCGAAAGCTATGAATAAACAATGAACAGAAAATAGAACAGCAGTATGAAATGAACAACAATTACAATTCTAATGCGATAAAAAAAATAAGTCTTCACGCTTCAATCCTGTCGACAGTCAATCACTACGCAACAAAAAATCATAAATTAATGGAACAACGATTCGAATCAAATACAGAACAACAAAGCCGTATAATGATAACAAGAGGACTAATCAACAAATGTGTTTCTTGTAAAGAATGAAATAGAAATGACTCTGTACTTGATCTAACAACAATAAATCAATTATGAAATAAACATTAAACACACTCAACACAACAGTAAGCAAGGAATAGAAATACAAATAGCGAAGTGATTCCACCATAGCCGGGCCCTTAGCGCTAGTGAAATACTGCTGGGCTAATTCAGCACTTGGAAAATGAAATGGAACGCGTGTCTTATATTAAATAAACATAAATCATTACCGAAGTGGTTCTCTCAAGGCCGAGAATCAATAAAACATTATGTTACATAGGAAATGTTTAAATGTAAAGTCTTTTGACTAAATTCACTCTCTCAACAGCACCATCTGTTTGTTGCTAAAGATCATTGCTTTATATATCGAATCTCGACGGAAAAATCAAGGAATAAGATGAGATTGAACAACGATCCCTCAGGATCGAAGGATCCTGAGGGATTCGCTTCCTCTTTGTTTAGTCATCATCCTGTTTACTCTGACCGAGGCCGAGCTGTCCCCTGCCTTTTCTTAGAAATTTGTTCAGATCTCCTTGCCTTTGGCTGGATATGGTTCAACGCTGATGGACCAGCAGTTACGTTCATTTTAGCCCCTCCTTTGGTACAGCTGTTCACCTCTTCGAATTCCTGTTTGGTCAACAAAAAGTAACCTTTAGCCATATTTTTACAATAAGCATGAACCTTTCCAATTCTACTATAATTCTAACAATAAATTACCTTTCCAAGGCAAAAAGGAGTATATCTATAGTAAAATAATGAGAAGATACATAGTAATTTAATACCTTTTTCACTACCCAACACCTGGCATGTATTGGCATATCTTGGCACTATTTGGCACATATAATTAGCACACCCTCGAACTCCCTAGCACAGTTTGGAACTTCGTGACATGCCTTTATATTCCCTAGTATTGCCTTATCAATGCTTAGCATACCTTGTCACTCCCTCCTTGGCATGACAACTATCACTCATTAACACTAGCACCTAGCACACGTTCCTCATATTCATTAACTTCCATGAATTTTGACCTAATACTCCCTTAATGTTTTTTCCTAGTACTCCTTAACACTCCTCAAAATGCATTATCACTCTCTAGCACATCTTATCACTTTTCAACATGACCTTCCACTTGATAGCATGCATAACATTCCCTGACACATATTGGTGCTTGGAATGTGTTGGTGCTTGAAAATTCTTAGCATGTATGGAATACGTTGAGATGCCTTGGTATGATTGGCATGGTTTAATATTAAATTTATTTGAGATCAATTGTTGGAAAGTAGATGAGAAGCAACAAAGGAAGACCTGGCACTTTGAATGCACTAAGATTTTTCACTTGGCACCTATTGGCACTTAGTGTTGGTGTGCCTAACATGCCCCTCTTGGAAAAGGTACATTTATGACTTAATAACCCTCTTATGTGTTCATTTCCTTGTAGTTTAACTTGTTTCTGCTTTTTGTTTCCTTGACAGTCCTTGAAATGCATTGACACACCCTTACACATCTTGGCATGCCTTATCACTTGGGATATCTTAGCATGTTTGACATGACTTTGCACTATCTGGCACATCTTAGCATTCCCTAGCACACCTTGGCACTCATGTCCTCACAACTAGCCTTTACATTTTTTCACAACTTGGGAACCCAACCAAGTCCTTTGCTACTGTAGTTCATGTGACAAAATTAGCTTGCTTCAACCACAACAACTTGACCAATTACACATACCACAAGTAGATTGTGCCTTGTTCACCTAATAATTGCCTATAGCTCATCTTATGCCACTCATGTCCAAGCTCAACTTGTCCCACTTAACTAATTACCAAGACAAGGATCACATGATCTAGCCATGGCCATAAAACAACTAAGCAATATAACTTACACAGGAAATATTTCACATGTATGTTCAGTTCATATAAACAATAGAGCATCAACTAAGAGTTTGCAAGAACCACAAGATGCACAAGGCACACAAGATATAAGTTGACACAAGCCGAGTGCCCCAAAGCTTATACACAATAATGTACAATATGAAATTATCTAGAATAGTTTAAAATATGAGGATGTAGCCAAAGTGTGCCACGTCTCATATAAAAAAAATAGCTAAAGGAAAAACAATGTTGTACCTAGCACAAAGTGATCTCCATTTGTCTAAAACTACTATGTCGAGCCCAGTATAACAACCGTAGACTTGCCTCCTGTAAATCCTATTCTAAACTTCTCCTAACACACTTCGTCCTTAGCGCACTTGAATTCGCTGACACTCCCTCGCACACAATCTTATTTGTTCCTCTCCATGCATTTCGACCTAGTTATCCCTTTATATGTAGAAATTTTAATACAATTATGTATTTCCAGACTCTCCTAATCTAAAAATTATATGCCACTATTAAATACATAATCCTTCTACTTAAATATTTGTGGAAATTTAATCGCCAATTGCAAACACATGAAGAAAGATCAATCACACATAAAATAGAATTTTTTACCAGGAAAGCATAAAGCTAAAAACCCCACTATCATATATTATTTATATATCATGGATCGTGAAACAATGTTATACAAAACTCTAATCCAAGAGCTCTCAATACAATATACAATCGTCTCACACTGTCATACAAGAATTGGCATAAACATGTACCAATTTACTGCCTCCTGACAGCCTGCCTCCACTGCGCAATCCCTGCTGATCATAATACCTGAATGAATTTGATATTACCTTGCCTTGACTGCGAAATCCTCATTGGCATCTCCAATGTGTGGATGGTTGCAACTGAGCACCCACTAATGTCACAACTGATATTCAAACAAACCCTTTCAGCTATCTCTCAACTGGGTCTCCACTGGATCTGACATGCATGACGTATTTAACAGTAGTATTTATTCAATTGCATGTGAGACCACTGCTTTTGAATTAATTAAATAATTAATTCACTAATTTCTCACTAGTGTATCTTTAGTTACAACTAGTTACAACTAGCACAATTGAGTTTAATTCACTTAACTAAGTTAAACTAAATAACAACTCACATAACTACTCATCTAACTCAGTTACAACTTCGAATCACTCAGTTATAACTCAGTCACTCTGCATGTCCCACCAACCAACCTTAGAACTTGAAATTCCTTCAGTCAACTGGTTTGCCACATCAGTTAATTGAAATCAAGTGCTTCAAGAGAATAGATTATTATTTATTGTCCAATTAGTATTAAGGGTTAATAATAATCGACATGCGATATATAAATAGACTTCCCCCATGCATCTAAAAATAGAATCTCATCTATAAATAGGATTTTCTCAACCATCTATAAATAGACTTCCGCTATAAGTAGAATATGCTCAACATTATAAAAATAGACATACACCTAAAAATAGCTTGTGGGCCCCTCCTAGTGTAAGTGCTTAATTTTCACTAGGATCGTCATCTTGTTGAATCTAAACACTCCCTCTCAACAAGAAAAGGATTATCCTTCACCCCAATCCTATCTCTATGGTATTCGAATTTTGTCTTTATGAGCACCTTCATCAAGATATTTGCTTCATGATCTTCCATAGGAATGTACTGAAGCAACATGATCTTCCGCTGCACACAATCTCTAATACGATAATACCGGATATCTATATGCTTAGATCTATCATGAAACATAGGATTAACCGTGAGTTTAATGCAACTCAAGTTATCGCAATGAATCACTGTAGGATCTAAATGAGAACCAAACAAACCAACCAGGATCTTTCTTATCCAGATAGCCTCACAAATAGCTTGGATTGCTCCCGTGTATTCCTCTTCCACTGAATTGAGTGCCAGGAATCTTTGTTTCCTATTGTACCAAGAAACAACTATAGATCTGATACTAAAGACCCCTCCTGATGTGCTCTTTCTTTTTGTTGGGCTACCTGCCCAATCTGCATCCGTGAATCCATGAAACTTCACCTCATCCTTGTGTCTGTACCATAAGCCATACTCAGATGTGCCCCTAAGATATCTCAGGACATGCTTTCCCACCTTCCAAAAGAGCTTGGTAGGCTTAACCATCACTTGACTAAGCTGGTTCACCGCATAGCATATGTTCGGTCTTGTATTAACTAAATACATGAGCGAACCCACCAAATATCGATAGATAATAGCATCCACTACCTCTCCTGATGTCTCGTCCTCTTTCCTCCAATTTCATGGAAGAGGAGTATCCATGGGTTTGCAGCTCTCCATGTGAAACTTATCGAGTATCTCCCTTGCATAGTTTCCTTGAGACACAAATAGTTCACCATCTCGTTGCCATATTTCCAATCCAAGGAAATAGTGAAGGAGGCCCATATCCTTCATCTCAAACTCCTTTGCAAGGTCCTCCTTGCATGAGTGTATCAGCGTCTCATCACCGGTGTTAAATCATCAACCATAAGAGTGACAAGTTAAAAAGTTACCCTCCACCTGTCCCCAGTACAGGTTTGCATCACGCCTCCCAGCAGGTGGCTCCAAGTCCAAGGAAATAGCTGTCGATCTGAGTGTACCAAGCATAGGGTGCTTGCTTCAAACAATAAAATGCTCTTTTGAGTCTGAACACATGCGACTCGCCACTGAAGATCTCAAATCCTTCAGGCTGCTCAATGTACACTTCTTCCTCAATGGTCCCATTAAGGAACACAGTCTTCACATCCATATGATGAATGTGCCAACCCATCTCCGCTGAGAGAGCAAGGATGGTTACCGTGCGACAGGCGCAAAGGTTTCTTCATAATCAATCCCCTCAATCTGTTAGAAGCCCTGTGCAAAAAATATTGCCTTATACTTCTTGATGCTCCCACCAACAACTTGCTTTACCTTGTAGATCCATCTTGAACCTACCATTGATTTACCAACCAGCCTTGGAACAATTTCCCAGCATTCCTGTGAAAATGGAGTGCATACTCCTCCTGGCTTACATCTAACCTTGGGCTTCCAAACTTCTTCACAGAAGGAAGATGGCACCGATCCACAATACATTTTTCTCATGAGCCATGTATCAGGTGAATCGATCAGAGGAAGTGTCACATATCTTTGGCAAATGAGGACTCCTACGTGCCGTGCGCATCGACTTCGGCCACTCTCGGTTCTGTGGTACACCTTCTGCTAGTTCTGATGTTTATCTCTGTGTGAGTGGACTCCTCCACTCCATGAACCTCCTCCTGTGGCTAATACACATCTAGAGACTCATCTTTGGGAACAAGCAGTTCCTCCTCTGCATGCAAGTCTAGCTCCCTCTCAAACGACAACTTCATGGATTTCTCCTCATTGAATTTTATATCCCATTGCATCATAATCATTTGACTGTTTGGAAAATACACAAGATAGTTGTAGGGAATTTTTGTGTACCCCACAAATATCCCAAATTCAACAGTTGGCTCCAGCTTCTTCCTGGCATTCTTGGTCACATGCACATAAAAAGATGAGCCAAAAATATTTAAATGATAAACATTCTAATTATTACCAGTAAAAGCTTCTTTAGGTGTACTCATGCCAAGTACCCTATGAGGAAAATGGTTCTGCACATAAACTGCAGTGTTGCATGATTTCACCCACAAATGCATTTGTAGGCCTTGATCATGCAGCATTGCTCATGTAGCACCCACAATCATTCTATTCATCCTCTCCGTGACCCCATTTTGTTGTGGGTTATGAGGCACTATGAGTTCTCTCCGAATTCATTCTTTGCGACAGAAGTCTTTGAATTAATTTGAGATATATTCTCTACCATTATCGCTCTGTAGAGCCTTCACTTGCTTACCTGACTCTTTCTCCACCAATGCTTTAAACTCATAGAACTTTGAGAATGTTTGATCCTTCTTCTGCATGAAGCAAATCCAACATTTACGAGAAAATTCATCAACAAAAATAACATAATACCTATGTTTTGTTGCTGAAGCAACCCAGAATGGTCCACATACGTCTGTGTGAACTCTCTCCAGGATCATCGAAGCACAGTTCTCCTTTTCATGAAAGGTGGATTTTTCATACTTCCCTATGGTGCAAACCTTGCACCGATCTAACTGAGCAAGTGTTCCCATTGGAAGTCCAGTAGATATTTGCTGCAACACTTTCAAAGCTCCATGATGAATATGGCCTAATCGTATGTGCCATAACTCACCCTCATCCCCACTCACCACTTTTTCTGCCTTGCCCATCATTGCAGCGTAGCCATCTAACTCCAGCTTGTAGATATTCTTGAATCGAATACCTATTCTCTTATTTTGACCTGTTGCTTTAATCGCAGGAAATATTTTCCATCGCTGAAAACAACGTCATAACCTTTTTCCTCCAACATTGCGACTGAGACCAAGTTTTTCTTTAGACCTGGAACATGCATAACATCTTTCAAAATAAATGGTTTACTTGACTCCCTCTCAAAATTAATGGTATTGTTGGGTGTGGAGCCTGATTTTCATCCTGATTCAGAGATCCTTGTTTTAGCTGGATGTATACCCTAGGAAAATTGTACAACCTTGCAGTGGGGGGACTTGTCCCCCTCGCGGGGTCCGGGGGGGCTGATCCCCTAGCTGGGGGGTCCGGGGACTAGCGGTCCCTCTGCGGGGGTTTCGGGGGCAGTGCCCCTAAAGCTAAAAACATATGTAAAATTTCCTTGTAAAAGTATAGTAATTTCTAGTCAATCTAGGCCATTCATTAGGCAGATGATCTGATGGTAGAAGTTATGTTTATTTTAGGGTTTTTTTCCCTAGAAGGCAATCCCTCTCTTTGTATGAGGGTATTGTATTGCGGTTGTGTATTACATGTGTATTCTCTGAGTGGGAAATAGATAGGGATACTGTGAGAGAGAACAGAGGATATTACAGTGGATCTGTTGTAGGTTTTGTCTCTTCATTTTTGTTGGATATTAGAAAGGAAGGACTGGCTGTTCGGGGTGGACGTAGCCCAAACTGGGTGAACCACGTATATCTGTGTCTCTTTGGTTTTATGTGTTTTGTGGGCTTGTATTTTTTTCATATTTTATGTGTTGCATTGCTCCATAATATATAATTTTCTAACAAGTACCAATGTTAGTCGCATTGTATCGTCCATCGTCGCCCATCTCTATATGCATTTGGAGATCTTTCTCCTTCAAGTCACTGAAAAGCTCCTTATCTCCCGTCATGTGGAAGGAAGAACCACTATCAAGATACCACATCGATCCCATTGCACTTGAAACCAAGCATGCGATCAAGGAGAAATCAAGTTCAAATTGCGAGGCAAGGGCCTCACCAGCTACAGCTCCAGCAACCTTCTTGTTCTTCTTTTTCTGTGGGTAGTTAGTGGCGAGATGCCCATGTTCGTGATAGTGAAAACACTTCACTTTGGAAATATCCAACTTCTTGCCTTTAGCCACGGATTTTGAGTGGAATTTCTTCCCCTTCCCTTTCCTTAATTTGGTAGCCAAAGCACAATCCTCTTCATCATCATTCTTTGATGAAGATCCATCTCTGGTGTTCCACCTGAACTCTTCCTGAACTAGATCTAACCACAGTCGTTCCCAATCCAGCAATTTTTCCCGTCTGTTGACAAAGTCTTGATAACTGTGCCAACTCTTAGGAAGTCCCAAAAGAGCCAAGCTCACCAAATCATCATCAACAACCTGATTCCCACACTCCCCAGCTCATCCCTACAGTGGACAAACTTTGTGAGATACTTAGGAATATTGTCGCCCTTCTCCATTTTGATTTTTCTGAGTTTATCCTTTAGCGCCAATTTCCTATGGTCACTGCTGCTTTGGAAAATATCTATCAAATCCTTCTACATAGAGAATGGAGTGGCTTTCCCATGAAGGCTTGAGACAATATGGTCTCTCACACCTTCCAATAGAATTCTTCTTGTCTTCGCTACATTCTTTTTCCATGTGTCAAATAATGCAGTATCTGTCAAAGTGGGCTTAGGAACATCATTGTCAATGAACTCCTTCAAGCAATTATATTCAAGCAATGCCTCCATCCCCTCCTTCCATGCAATGTAGTTCGAGCTACCCTCGACTGCATACTATAGCCAGAAACCATTGAAAGACATTTTGATGTTTACTCAGTTGTCGCACCAAGAAATTCTTGTAGCAAATTCGAATTTTTTCCACCAACAAACTCAGCTACTGTTTCAATTTTTCAATCTTCTTTTCTCTGATACCATGTAGAAATTTTAATACAATTGTGTATTGTTGGAATCTCCTGATATAACAATTATATGCCACTGTTAAATATTAAATCCTTCTGCTTAAATCTTTGCGGAAATTTAATCGCCAATTGCAAACACATGAACAAATATCAATCACACATAACACATAAGTTTTTACCAGGAAAGCATAAAGCTAAAAACCATACTATCATATATTATGTATATAATATGGATCATGAAACAATGTCATACAAAAATCTAATACAAGAGCTCTCAGTACAATATACAATCATCTCACACTATCATACAAAAATTGGCATAAACATGCACCAATTTATTGCTTCCTGCTAGCCTGCCTCCATTGCGCAATCCCTGCTGATCACAATCCCTGAATGAATTCAATATTTCCTTGCCTTGACTATGCAATCCTCATTGGCATCCCCAATGTGTGTGTGGTTGCAACTGAGCACCCACTATTGTCACAACTAATAGTCAAACAGACCCTTTCACCTATCTCTCAACTGGGTCTCCACTGGATCTGACATGCATGTAGTTAATAGTAGTATTTCTTCAGTTGCATGTGAGACCACTTCTTGCAAATTAATTAAATAATTAATTCACTGATCTCTCACTCGTGTATCTTTAGTTACAACTAGTTAAAACTAGCACAACTGAGTTTAACTCACTTAACTGAGTTAAACAAAATAACAACTCACATAACTACTCATCCAACTCAATTACAACTTCGAATCACTCAGTTATAACTCAGTCACTCTGCATGTCCCACCAACCAACCTTAGAACTCGAAATTCCTTCAGTCAACTAGTTTGCCACATTAGTTAACTGAAATCAAGTGCTTCAAGAGAATATATTATTATTTATTCTCCAATTGTTATTTTTAGACATGTGATATATAAATAGACTTCGCCTATGCATCTAAAAATAGAATGTCATCTATAAATAGATTTTCTCAACCATCTATAAATAGAATCCTACTATAAATAGAATATGTTCAACATTCTAAAAATAGACATACACCTAAAAATAGCCTGCGGGGCCCACCTAGTGTAGGTGCTTAATTTTCACTAGGATCATCATATTTTTGAATTTCAACATGATATGCCCCGACACTTTAGTTCAACATGCATTGACGTTGTCTGACATGTGTTAGCATTCCTTTTCATTCCTTTTCATGCCTTGACCCTCCCTAGCTATCATTCCCTCACAACTACCCTTACTTAATTTTCAACTTGGGAACCCAACGAAGCCCTGACTTGACTACAAGAGTTTGAACAAGTTACAGTTATTACAACTAGACTATGTTGTTGAATTTTGTAGCTTGGGAGGTACTCCACAAGCCTAGTGAGATGGGTTTGTGTGAGTTTTGTCACAAAAGGCTTTGTGGGAAAAGAAGCCAAGCAAAGGGTTTTTGGATCCAATATGGGGTTTCAAATCTAAAATAAAATATTAATATTTCCTAAGGTCTAAGTGGATCAAACCCGTAAGTTCTAGAGGGTTCCTAAGAGGTCTAGGAAAAACTATTTAAGGAGTCCTTAGGATGAAGGAAAAAACATCAAGTGAGGAGTAGATCATTTGATCAAGGGGGTGAAGAGAGATGTAGTCCTAAAGAGGCCATGATCATTAGCATGTATAACATTCATTAATATACCTCAGTATGCTTTGGCATGGTTGAATATTAAATTTATTTGGGATCAATTATTGGAAAGTAGAAGAGAAGTAATATAGGATGATTTGGCACTTAGAATGCACTAACACTGGTCACTTGACACTTATTTCCACCTACTGTTGGTGTGCATAACATGCCCCTCCTAGAAAATGTAAATTGATGACTTATTAACCCTATGATGTGTTCATTTTCTTGTAGTTTAACTTGTTTCTCCTTTCTATTGCCTTGATAGTCCCTAGCATGTATTGTCACACCCTTGCACAACTTGGCATGCCTTAGCACTTGACACATATTATAATATTTGACATGCCTTCGAACTATCTGGCACATGTTATCATTCCCTAGAATGCCTTGGAACTAATGCCCTCACAACTAGCCTTACATTTTTTCACAACTTGGAAACCCAATCAAGTCCTTAGCTACTACAGTTCATGTGACATTGGTATGCTTCAGTCGTAACAACTTGATCAATTGCACCCACTACAAGTAGATTGTGCCTTTTTCACCTAAGAACTGCCCATACCTCATATTAGACCACTCATGTCCAAGCCGGACTTTTACCACTTAATAAATTACCAAGACAACGATCACATATAGCCATGGTCATAAAAAAACTAAGAAACATAACTTAAATAGGCAATATTTCACATGTTTGTCCACTTCATATAAATAGTAGAGAATTAACTAAGGGTTTGCAAGAACCAAATTATACACAAGACACATAAGATATAAGTTGACACAAGCTAAGTGCCCCAAAACTTATACACAACAATGTACAATATGCAATTGTCTAAAATAGTTTAAAACATGAGCATTCAGCCAAAGTGTGCCACATGTCATATAAAAATAATAGATAAAGGAAAAATAATGTTGTGCCCAACAAAAAGTCTCCCTTTATTTAAAACTGCTTTGTCGAGCCCCTTATCGCAATCGTAGGCTTATTTCTTGCAAATCATATTATAAACTTCTTCTAACACACTTCATGCTTGGCATACTTGAATTCACTGACACTTCCTGGCACACACTCTTATTTGTTCATTTCCATGCATTTTGACCTAGTTCTCCCTTGTGATGCCTCAGCACTCCTTAACACTCCTCAACATGCATTGACATTGTCCAACATGTGTTAGCATGCCTTTTCATTCCTTGGCATGCCCTAACCCTTCCTAGTTATCATGCCCTCACAACTACCCTTACTTAATTTTCAACTTGAGAACCCAACCAAGTCCTCCCTTGCTTGGGAGCTACTCCATAGGCCTAGTGAGATGGGTTTGTGTGAGTTTGGCCACAAAAGGATTTGTGGAAAAATAAACCAAGTGCAGGGGCTTTGGACCCAAGATGGGGTTTAAAATCTAAAATAAAATTAAAAAGAAAAAATAATATGTCCTAAGGTCTAAGTAGATAAAGTTTGTAAGTTCTAGAGCATTCTTAAGAGGCCTAGCTAGGAAAATCTACAAAAGGAGGCCTTAGTATGAAGGAAAGAACATCAAGTGAGAAGGAGCTCATTAGATCAAATATGCTAAGAGAGATGTAGTCCTAAAGTAGGTCGAGTTAGAGGGATTAGTAAGCGTTGATAAAGGGAGGCCATGATCATCCACCAAGAGTAATATCATCATGTGAGGGTTCACAAGAATGTCACATACCTTAATGGGTTAGATATAGGAAGTAGGATGGCATATTGTTGTTTCTCTTATGGTAGATCAAGCTCAAGAGAGGTGACTCATGAGAATTTGGGCATGTGATTTCAGTGGTGTTTCTGTATGAAGGCCACATCAAATTTTGAAATAGTAGAGAGGGTTGAGACCCCACCTTCTGGTGGTCACTGGGTTACAAGGTCTGTGATAAAGACCAACACAAATGGAGGAGGGTCAGCACTATAATTTAGGGCCAGAACAGAAGTAGTCATAGGTGTAATATTGACTAAGGTAACTATAGCTTGAGGGTTGTAGAGATTTAAAGTTCAAGTTAAGATCCAGTCAAAGAAATGACCAGAATCTATGGATCCATATGAGCTAGGTCGAGTCTCTTATCGAGGAAAGAGTTGTTTTTTTTGCTATGGGTGGATATGGTTTGTTATAAAGAAATTAGAATAGAAGTATAAATCCCTATTTAGGGAGGTTTCCTAGCATGTTCAATCCATAAGGTATTCCAGTTAGACTGTGACAAATATGCATAGAAGAAGACGGGTTGTGACCCTTAGAGAGAGGTTTATCTCTGCAATATACACCACAAATTTAGAAGGTGGTTTGTAGAAGTATGTGCAGAGATATAAAATCAAAAGGAAGGTGGAACCTGAGTAGAATATGGAGCAGAGGAAATGTGCCATATGACGAATGGATTGACATGAAGAGGAGTTTTTGTTTTGGACTTTCCATAGAGTTTTGGATAAAGATCTAAAGAAACCTATAAATAGTTAGTCAATGGACTGTTAATGGATGATTTGTGACCCTAGTTCAGCCATCTACAAATTTTGATAAGGATGATAAGATGAGTAGTTCAAATTTTTTCATAGATTGGACAAAAAATAAATTGATACACAAGAATAGTGATTTTGAGAGGACTCAAATCACTATTAGGTGGCATATTTGAATAGCCCTAGATGAGGGAAATGATCATTAAAATAATTTATTGTGGTTGGGAAAATTGATGGTAGTCCAAGTACAATTAGAGGGTTGTTAGGTGTGTTAATAAAGGTTGTCATTGATGTCAATATCACATTGTTCGTGATGGAAAATTCTTATGATGTGTGATGTTGCCCAAATTTCCATTGATCATAATACCCTAATGATGATGTCCTTGAACTAACCATGAAGATGCCCTAGATCCCGGATGATGTCCTTACCCTTAATAAGGAAGTATAAAGATGTCATGTCAATCATGTGCTTATGATTGATTCTCATAGTGATCTAGCCTTTAAGTGCCAATGATGTATCTAATATGCAAGCCCTTGATGACATATGAAGGACTATACATGAATGACCCTAGATTGATGAAATATAAATATCATGATGGGCTCTCTGGATGGAAATTAATGGATGTTGCATTATGACATGGTTGGTAACATGATTGATGCTACACTATCACACATAATGACATACATAATGATGGAATGGAAAATGATGGGAGATATGACATGAATTACCTCACCATACTTGATGACATTTAATGACATTGTTGGATATATGACAATGGAGAAGCCATGAATGACCTCTTGTTTCCCTAATCACCTTATGCACTAAGAATTCAAAACAATCATAAAGAAAAATATTTTTTGACATCTTGAAGACATAATTTCAAAATGAATTCTTAACCATCTTAAAGAGGAATCCTTCCTCTTTCCATAGAGCCCTCATATGCCCCAAGGGCTTCCTCATAGGGAAAAATCATTGTTGAAATATTACAACAACAAAATGAGGCACACCATCTCTTTTTAAGGTTTCAAGGAAGGGATATTGGAAAATAACCATCTTATCCCACATAGCCCTTAATACCTTCTCAATGCATAATTGAAATGGCAGACTGATAACTATACCTAAAGATAGATCTCAACGCTCAAGGAAAAACCCGAATAGAAAGAATCACACCATGGCTTAAGCATTGGTATTTAGTTTTGGTAATATCAATGACATCCTTTAAATATTATGACATTTTTTTTACCATACTCAAATTTTAGATTTGAAACCCACATTAAGAAGGGGAGATTTTCACCTTAGCCTTTGCAACTTGTGCCTAACACCAATCTATCCAATGGACTAGCTTGGATATTGGATATGTCAGGTGTTGGATTTTTAGAGTACCCAATCAATGCTTTTGAGGCCAACTCCCTAGCTACAACTAAAATTTAGTCATACTGAAGAGGAAACTTGAAAAATCTTGCTAATATGAGACATTTTTCTTTCCTTTTGATTTATTTACAACAAACCTTAATGCCTCTCCTTTCTTATCTTCCTTTTCCATTCTCCAAGAAAAAAACATTAATCTTATATCATAAAAACTTTATATAAGTAAGAATTGCAATTATTTTCCTCAACTCATGGGGCACCTTTACACCTCAACCAATGAAAATAGACCTAAGTCCATGGTACAACCCATCACACTCTAATATGGTTTCAATTGTTTCCTCAAAGTTAGGGCATACTAAACCTTACAATTCCAAATGGAAAAGCCATCTTAAACTTGTGTGACTTTTCCCTTAATGTAACACATTCTAGCTAGTGGTCATAAAAAATAATGCACCAACACCACTAACGCACACCAAAATTCCATGATACCCATAGATGTGGCCTCCACCCAAACACTTAGACTACACCACCATAAAATTCACTTTCAGCTTTGGATGTCCCAAAACACTAATATCCTAACCCAATATGGGCTATTTTTTAGATTTTCATAATCCAATCCTTATCAAATCCTTGCACCTCACTAACACTCCATGACAAAGCTACTCTAATGGTCACCTTCAAAGTTCCAACACATCCTTTTGCAACATGACAAAACCACTTGTATATGTTGCAACAACCTTGCCAACTTGTTTAGTGGGTCACACATATATTTCACATTTCTTCTTCGTCTTGCAAAGTGGTAGTGCTAAGGTGAGGGTATCAACTTTGATAAATGAATTTACACTTAATACCATTACCAATTTTCCTTCATGCAACTTGTGAAATATCTTAATTTTTCTTCATAACTTCTCATGGTGCTTAACTTGCTTGTTTGTAACTCTAAGTGAAACTACAACCCCCCAACCTCTCTAAATATTCCACCTCTTCAACCCTTGTTAGTGTCTTCTTAGACATGCATGCATGTCTTAAACAAAACATAACACTAGAATCCAAAATGTGCATGCTCGTTTCATCTTTTAATGCCTTGTTGAAACCATACTATCACATTGCTTAAAATGAAATGTTCACATCTTAAGGAAAACCTACTTTTCTTATGGCAACCTAAACTATGCAAGTGACTTGGAGAGGGATTCATTTTCTCAAGATGAAAAGAAAGGGTCTTACAACACCATTCACACAACAATTTGAATATATTTAACCTAGAAAATGGTACATATGATAGTCCTTTCAAATTTTTCATGTGAATTTCAAGAAACTAATACTTGTGTTTTAACTATCGAATCCACTTACTAGATACTCTTTTTTGTGTACACCCACCCAATATGCAAGAACAATTAAATTTTTTCAATGTAACCAAGTTAAAAGCACATGTTTCCTCTATACACTTAAATGTTTTCAACACAACCAAGTTAAAATCACTCTTACATTCAAATTCCAAAAATACATGTTTACCTCTGTCAAATTTAACAACAAAAGCATTACATAAAATTAATAATCTTTAAATTAAATCATTATTATTATAATAAATAATCCTACCCTTTCCACCACAACCAAAAACAACATGAAATAGCTTGTTAGTTCCTTAAATACAACAAAGATCTTACTATGTAAGTGAAAATAAAAATATTGCAATTATTGTTTTTCAAGAAGCGAAATTTAATCAATTTTGAGAAAGTTGTATTAATTTTTAATTATGAAATCCCTCCCAACCCCATTCTTTGTTTAGGCTCGAGAAAAAGTAGTATCTGTTGGCTTTTTAGAAGGTGGGCGCGAAAATGAGATTGAAGAGAGTTGCGACTTATGGTTTTACCAGGAGCAGACCCGATATCGAACCCCACCATTGGATTTTCGACAGTGCCAAGGTATGTTCCATGTTCAAAATCCATTGTTTTTTTGCATCCAATGCTTGTATGTTTAGAATCTAATCTTTGTGATTGATATTGTTACTGTTCGCAGGGATGGAATTGGAATTTGATGAGTCCGAGAGACCATTTATCATAATAAAGGAACAGTAGTAGAATACCCCAATGCGAGGCTTATATTATCAAAATGCCAACATTGCGACCATCAGGGTCGTTGCCAGAATCTCTGCACCTCGCTCGGCCTCAAGGGAATAGAAAAGATGCTCTACAGGCCCGACAACAATGTCACCATTAGTAAGTTCTTGTTCCATTTATTCATTCTCTATTTTTAGATTGTTGAAAACCATTAAATTTTGAAAATAAATAGAATTTACTGAAAAAAAGGTATGATTCACAAGTAGAAATTACTTAAAAAAATTGTAGATATTCTGCGATGAGTGAAATAAACAAATACTCTGTGATTTGTTCACTCTTTCTCACAAACAGTGAAGCCCAACGAGCTAGATGCTCTACATAGGTCGATGCCTGCCTATGAAAGCTATCAAAAATTGGTGAATGCATTCAGGTGTCACCAATTGTATGCTCTGGAGGGATCTACTTAGCGTAGAGGTACTTGTGGCAGGCCTTTCACTGGCCAAGAGCCACCTGCTTACCTACTCATAGACGCATTGTTCAACCCATTGCCAAAGCTGCATAAGAGATGCTTGGAAATCTAAGAGTTTTCTTAAGAATTTGAAAATCTTCTTATGTTGGATCTAACCCCATCCAAGGTTTTCTATCGAGTTAAACAAATGATATTGCTATGTTTGTAGTGAAAAACAATAGTTTTGGCTCATTGGTAACTAGAGTTTGATTCCATGTTGTTAAAAGTATTATTTTCTTTTATTTGGAATTTAAACTTAGAGATAATTATAATCACCAATTTTTATCCTAAACCTAATAAAATATCATATCGATCATATAATTTTTTGATTAGAAACTATTTTTTTTGGTTTTTTATACCATCTCAATGTTTTTAAATTTGATATTTATAATAGAGAAGGATTAATGTGTTGTGTGTTTAAGAATAAATTCACCAAAAGTTCTGAATTTGGAATGACAATGAGATAGACAATCAACAAATCATTTGTGTGTATGACTTCAACATTGATGAAAAACAATCACACCAATGATCTGTTGTTGCATAACCAAAATGGTTATGACAACTATCTCAGTTTTTAGTCTCAAATATACTTTTATAATTATTATTGTAGAAAAGGAAGTCATTAAAGAGAGAGCGAAAAGGAAGCTTGCACAACTAGTAAGTATTCCCTCTATAGTTGTATGAGACTCAGTGTTCACAACTCTTCTCAGAACATGGGACATATGACATGCTTTCATAACCTCGTTATACATGGAAAGCCTTGGTTACTCCATAAACCTGCACTTCGGTGCTCGAGCCATGTTTGGTGCTAATTCTGTAGTAGAAAAGGTACACACTTGAATCACTATATCGTCAAATTTTCTTTACGAACTTTCAAAGTGCTTAGAAATCATCATTTCTATCTTTGAACCTAGAATAAGAATACAAGGACATCGTGTGTGAGAAAAAATCTTGTTGAAATTCTTGTACAACAAATGCTTAACAAGTCAAAGAGAAATTTGTTCGAAGCACAATGACAAATCTGAAATTTTCTTCTCACCAAATGTTGCTAATGACTTGGCAAATTCCCAGGAAAGCATGCATCGAAGCCTACTACCCTGAATATTCCTCTTCTTCTGGGATGTTTTTAAAGTGAAGTTGTCTCATTAGGGGAATTTTTAGGTCTAAAATGGGCCTCCTAAGGAAATTATAAAATAATAGTGGAAATAATAAAATAATATTAGATTACATCATCAAATTTTAGATGGAAAAATGAATAAAAAGAATAAAATAATAAAAGTACTTTTTCAACTTATCTCCCTGAGTTTTTACTCAAATTTCAAGTGGAAACACTTGTTGGATGCAGAATTTAATTCCTGTCCAAGGAGTACCCGTGTTGCATACTTTTGATGGACCTTGCTACAAGAAAAATGAAAAATACATGAAAAACATGATTGCAATCACATTTTTTCATGTATTTCTCATTTTTTGTGTAGCAAGGTCCATCGAAAGTATGCAACATGGGTACTCCTTGGATGAGGAATTAAATTTTGCATCCAACGAGTACTGACCATGTTAAATTTGAGTAAACACTTAGGGAGATAAGTTGAAAATGTAGTTTTATTATTTTATTTCTTTTTGTTATTTTTACTTTTTTACTCAAATAATGGTGAATCATCCCCCATGGTTGACATCATCATCTTGAATCCTATTGGTTCTTATAAATTTTATTTTGGTTGTACATTTTTCTTAAGATGCCCATTTTAGACCTCAAAATTCCCCTCATGATTATGAAACAAGCTAAGGAGGAAGCATATATTTAGATAAAAAAATGACACAGATTGTACCCAATACTCAATTAAGAGCAACTATGTTGGATACTCTGTCAACCATAGCATCATATGTTGCTTCTATTCCAGCATAGTCAATGCACAATCCCATGCATTAAAGGGCAATAAAATGCAAGCTTTGCAGGAATACATGTTTCCTTTAATTGCACAATAAAAAATCAAGTGAGATATCTTACAGACAACATTAGCCATTGTGCTAATACTACTTTGCATTTTCCAGTTCCAGTGCTAACACCCAAAGAAATAAAATGACATTAAAAGGAAAGGACATTAAGCCTCAGCCCTTACAAGCAACCTGTTACCCCTCAAAATGCATTTTCATTTTCAACATATTCTTTCTAGCAGTTAATCTAATATTAGATCAAGGAAGCAAAAGGGAAATTGGTGTAACAGTTAGGAGGACAAAATCAGCAATAAGAAGCAAGCATTATCCAAAATGTTTCTAAATATAATAATATATATACATGAAAATTATTTTTTTAATCCATTCTAAAAGGATGTTGTTTCGAGATCCTAGGTTGGACTAAGACAATGTGCATGAGCATATCTATCTTGCCAGTGATGTTAGCACAGAGTAATAAAATACTATTTTTTTTTGTGGGCCCTAGATAAGCATTTTGAATATAGAAGCAATCAAGTAGCACAAATCAATAGATTTTTTGGATACCCATTACAACATAAGTGCATAGATCAAAATGATGGTTGAAGCCTGAGAATATAGATTTGCTAATTGGCGTTTGTGTTGAATCTCTAATTAAACTGAGAGGGGGGGGTGAATCAGTTTAACACATTCCTGATCTTTTAAACTTTTCAATAACCTTATTTACACCTTCATTTCAAACTCTATTTGATGTGAGAATAATCTTAAAATGTAATCAGAAAGTATTAGTTTAATAGAGCAGTAGACTTAATATGAGAGCAGCAGGTATTAAGCAAATGATACATATCGGATCAATACATAAATATCATGCACAGAGACACCAGATATAAGTGGAAACCCATAAAGGGAGAAAACCACATCTTATTATTGTTGTGATGCAAAGGCAAGCTCCAACTCCCTCTCACCACTGTTTTTCTGCAGGCACCAACCTACGGGAGGCTCCTACCTCAATTTTGCAAGCTACAACTTGCAAGGAAGCACCAACTCCCTTTAGTTTTCTGCAGGCACCAACCTACAGGAGGCTCCAACCTCAGTCAGCTACAACTGACGACTATCAAGCTGCAACTTGATAGGGAAGCTCCAACTTCCTCAATTTATCAAACTGAAAGTTTGCTGATTTACCTCAGATATCAGCTCTATTCTGTAGCTTCTCCTTCTATTCTGCTTTTCTTAATCTTCTCTGTCTTACTCTTCTATATTCTGCCTTCTCTCGATTTACTCTCTCTTAAAAAAAAAAACTCTCTCTGCATATCAAGATGATATTATTTATAGATTTCCTCACATGACTGTTTGTATTCTGCTTGGAATTCGAAATGGAAAGTCATGTCTCTTTGCCTTCTGCCTTCTCACTCCTTTTATTGGCTTACTCAGAAATTATAACTGTAGGTGTCAATTTTAACATTACAGTGGGAGTTTGTTTTCTCTCGGAGACTTGCCAATGCATCACAAACAATAAAAACAATTAAAACATTTACATTCGAATTACAATGTGAATTCCAGCTCACTCGTTTAGTCTTTTGAATTGGTACGCATTTGTCTTTTCTTTGGCTGTATTTGTCTTTTCTATGACTGTGTTTTATCTTCTTTCGGATCTGTTTGCTCTTCTGTCCTCTGCTGTGGTGTAACTGCTGCATATGTGTAAATGTGCCTTTTATATCCGCTGACTGTAAATCTGGAGGAATTCCAACGCTTTTCATGCCACGAGTGTCTTGTTGATGTGGAACATTCCGCAAGCGGAACGGACATATATCACAATTATTGTTTATTAAGAATCGCCCTCCCGTTAAGCTGAGGCCCATGGGTCTACAGACCACATGGCTTATCGCAACAGCGTTATATATATATATATATATATATATATATATAATAGCGCCTTTTCATATATATATATATAAGTAATTTCAACACTCGGCATACATATAAACTTCCTTTTAAAAAGACTTAAATCAATTCTCGGCATTATATAATAAAAACTCTTTAAACACGTTCCGGAACTCAAACCTATCAAGTCACAATTTATCAGTCCATCGGGTTCGATTCTCAATCGCAATCGCAACTTTCTGTTGTGATGTTCCGATGCTCCACTTTACCTCCGATGCGATTGACCATGGAACTGAAACATTTGTTAGTCATAATTTATAAGCCCATCGGGTCTGGACTTCAATCGCAATCGCAAGTCTTTAACATATGTTCCGATTGACCAGTGCCGATGCGATTTGACCGTAACTCAAATATGTATTAACCACCGTTTATACACCCATCGGGTCCGGAACTTCAAACAAATGCGATCGGGGCACATAATAGAAAAGTTCTGATTGCGATCAGAACACGGATGCGATTTGCATCTATTAACTCCTGCTTATAACAGGATAGGGTTCGCCATTTCAATCGTAGCGTTTTACAAAAGACATGCGATTGGGAACTCGGATGCGATTAGTATCTATTAACTCCTGCCTATAACCAGATCGGGTCCGCCATTTCAATCGTAGCGTTTTACAAAAGACATGCGATTGGGAACTCGGATGCGATTAGTATCTATTAACTCTTGCTTATAACCGGATCGGGTCCGCCATTTCAATCGCAATCGAAACTTTCTGTTGCGATGTTCCGCTGCCCTTGCGATCTCCGATTGTGATTGTGGAGGGGTCCCACCTTATCAAACTTTGTTTTATGCGCTCCATAATATAAATGCCTTGGACCTTTGTTTATGTGATGCACTGCACATATATGTTTATATATATGTTTGCCGCTGGAGTGAAGCGATTCCCGGAATAAGTTTGTGTTATATTATATGTATAACGTCGGTTGGAGTGTGCGATTCCCGGAATTATGCATATGAATGTATCTGTCGGCTTGGGCGATTCTCGGAATTTTATAACGGCTCTGCCTCTGCCTCTGCTGCTCCTGTCGCTCTGCCTCTGCCTCTGCCTCTGCTCCACCGGTTGGAGAGTGCGATTCCCGGAATTTTGTAACTGCTCTCTGCCTCTGTCTCTGCTTCTGTCACTCTGCCTCTGTCTCTATCTTCCGATAACGGTTCTTCACTGTGCTTCTATGACTGTTACATTTTGACTTTCTTCTTGCTGCCTCTATTACTTTCGCTGTCCCTCTTTTGCCTGAGTGCTGCCTCCTTTGCCATCAATGACAATATTTCCAACAGTCTCCCCCTTTGGCATTGATGGCAATCCACTTTCTCTGTTTTCTTTCTCTTTCTCTTGTTGCTTGCTCTTCCTGTTTGCTATTTGTTCTTCCTCCCCCTTTGACATCAATGGCAAAGGATGACTCCTAATCCCTCCGTATGGGTTCTGTCGTTGTATTTCCTTTCTCTGAGTTACGTTTAGGTCCTCTTATGCCGAAATTGGACTATGCTGTGTTTCATTTGTAGTGCCTGTAATATGTGCTAGATTGCAGATAGAGATGATGCATTTTACGATTGAAATGTTCTTGTTGCTTCTGAATGCTGATAATATTGATAATGATGATCCTGTGGATTTTTTTTATGCTTATCTTGCTGGTTGTTCTCCCCCTGGAATGATATCTTCGTTTTGTTCTCCCCCTGAGACTGTATTTTCTCTTCATATTAGAGAATAGTATCTACAGATACTACCCCTAGTTTGTCTCTCAAGTATTCGAATGGTTCTCTGGCAAGTGGTTTGGTAAATATATCTGCTATCTGTTCTTTCGTTGATACATAGTCCAGTTTAACTATCTTCTGAGCCACTTGTTCTTGGAGAAAATGATACTTGATTGGTATATGTTTAGTTTTTTAATGAAGCACATGATTTTTAGATATACTTATAGCACTTGTATTATCACATTTGATTGAGATAGGTTCATTAATGCTTACCTTCATGTCTTGAAGTGTCTGCTTCATCCACATGACTTGTGTGCAACATGTTGCTGCTGCTATATATTCTTCTTCAGTTGTAGACAGAGA
This sequence comes from Pinus albicaulis, assembly GCA_034641835.2. NCBI lineage: Eukaryota > Viridiplantae > Streptophyta > Pinopsida > Pinales > Pinaceae > Pinus > Pinus albicaulis. The sequence goes on along the minus strand of CM076580.1, from coordinate 1,558,722,377 downwards.
GATGGATGATTGTTTCTTGCTTAGCCATGCCACCAGACTTTCTCCTAGATAGAATGCACCTCCACTTGTACTCTTCCTATCATCCACACAGTTGGCCCAATCTGCATCTGTGTATGCTGTCAAGGTGAAGCTTTTGCCTTTAGGATACCAAAGCCCATATTGTGCAGTTCCTTGTAGATATCTGAGTATTCTTTTTACTGCCAGAAGATGGTTTTGTTTTGGTGCTGCTTGATATCTTGCCACTAGTCCTACTGCTAGCATGATGTCTGGTCTTGAAGGTGTCAAGTACAGCAGGCTTCCTATCATGGATCTGTAAGAGTTTTTGATCTACATCTGCAGACCCATCATCAGCACACAGCTTGCAACCTGTGGTCATGGGAGTTGACACAGGTTTGCAGTCCTCCATTTTGAATTTTTTCAGCATTTCCTTTAAGTATTTTTCTTGAGAAATGAATGTGCCTGTGTTCTTTTGCTGAATTTGCAGTCCCAAGTAGAAACTGAGTTCTCCAATCATATACATTTCAAACTCTGTTTTCATCTCATCAGCAAACCCTTTTGCTAGTTCATCTTTGTTGCTTCCAAACATAATGTCATCAACATATACAACAACAATTAGGAGTTCATTTTCATGTGCTTTTATGTATAGATTGATGTCTACTCCGCCTCTCTTAAAACCCTGTTTTTGCAAATATTTGTCCAGTATTGAGTACCAAGCACAAGGAGCCTGTTTCAGTCCATATAGGGCCTTCTTCAGTCTGCACACATAGTCTTCTTTGTCTGTCAATGAGAAGCCTTCTGGTTGTTCCATGTACACTTCTTCTTCTAGATCTCCATTAAGAAAAGCAGACTTTACATCCATTTGATATACCTTGAAGTTTTGATAGCATGCAAATGCCAGGAACATTCTGATAGCCTCCATTCTGGCTACAGGTGCAAATGTTTCATCATAGTCAAGTCCTTCAATTTGTGAGTATCCTTTGTAGACCAGCCTGGCTTTATTCTTGATTACTTGTCCTTTCTCATTCATTTTGTTTTTGAATACCCATTTTGAACCAATGATATTTTTCTCAATAGGTCTAGGAACTAGTTCCCAGGTATTGTTCTTCTCAATTTGGTCCAATTCTTCATTCATTGCTTTTATCCAATACTTGTCCTTGCTGGCTTCGTCAAATTTCTTTGGCTCTATTTGTGATAGCATGGCTATGTATACTTCTTCTATTTGTTCTGTTAGCTGCCTTCTTATCTGGACTCCTGCTTTCTTGTCTCCTATGATCTGATCTTCAGGATGATTCTTCTGAGTGTATCTTGAGGGGGTTTTCGAGCTCAGCTCTGCATTATCTGTTGTCTTTCTTGTTTCATCATCATCCTTGTCTTCCTCTTCATCGTTTCCTGATGGACTGCAGCAGTCTGTATTTCTTGTATTGTTTGGAAGTTCTTCACCAAATCTCACATCAATACTTTCAACTATCTTCCGAAGGATCTTGTTGTAGCACCTGTACCCTTTGCTTTTGGAAGCATATCCTAGAAAAATCCCTTCATCTGCTCTTGCATCAAATTTCCCAAGGTTTTCATCATTATTATTTATGTAACACTTGCTACCAAAGACTCTGAAATGTTTTATTGAAGCTGGCTTTCCATGCCATAGTTCATATGGAGTCTTGTCACTGCTTGGCCTTAAGTGAGCTTTATTAAGGATATGTACTGCTGTGTGTACTGCTTCTGCCGAGAAGGTTTGAGCAATATTATTCTCTTGCATCATAGCTCTGGCTATTTGTTGTACAGACCTGTTTTGTCTCTCTGCTACTCCATTCTGCTGAGGTGTCCTTGCAATAGTAAATTGTTGCTTTATTCCATGTTCATTACATAGGTCTGCAAAGTCATAATCTGTGAATTCTCCTCCTCTGTCTGATCTGATACATTTCAGCTTGCATCCATTTTGATTTTCTGCTAATGCTCTGAATATCTTAAATTTTTCCAATGCTTCTGATTTATTTTTGAGAAAGGAAACCCATGTCATTCTGGAGAAGTCATCTATTATCAACATGAAATAGGATTCTCCACTTGGTGTTCTAGTTCTAGCAGGTCCACACAGGTCCATGTGCACAAGCTGGAGTGGTCTTCTTGTTGACAACTCCTCTTTAGATTTAAAGGATGTGCGAGTCTGTTTCCCTAATTGACAAGATTTGCATATAGAACTTGGAGGCCTTTTTATTTCTGGCATGTCTTTGACAGCTTTCTTCTTGCTCAATTTGATGATATGGTCAAAGCTGAGATGTCCCAATCTCCTATGCCACAACCATGACTCCTCAAGTTTGCTAAGATGGCAGGCTTCATCTTCCTCTTTCACTATGTATACATTGTTCTCTGTTTGAACACCTTTGAGTAGAGTCTTTCTTGTTGTGCTTGACCTGACTACACAATCTTGTGCTCTAAAAAGAACTTCACAGCCTTTGTCACACATCTGACTGACACTTAGCAGATTTGCTTTCAGTCCATCCACAAATAGTACCTCTTGGGCTTTTCCTCTGCCATTGTCTATGCAGACTGAGCCTTTTCCTTTGATCTTTCCTGATTTATCATTACCAAAAATAACATTGCCAGATTTCTTTTCATCAAGAGTTATAAACTTGCTTCTGTCTCCAGTCATGTGTTTGGAGCAGCCACTGTCCAAGTACCACTGGCTTTTCAGATCTTGAGCAGTTAGAGCCAGGTCACATTTATTCACCTTCTTTATCCACTGGAGGCCCCCTTTTGATTGGTATCTTTTGTGAGGTGATGAATTATATCCCTTTAGAGAACACTTGGAAGATATATGCCCAATTTGATTGCATATACAACATTTGATTATAGTTTTTGAAGAATTGTGAGCATGAACAAAATTGCTTTGACTCATAAACCTCCTTGAGGTATTGAACATCAGTCTTTGTCCATACTTTCTACATTCAATAATTCTATGGCCAAAATCCTTACAATAAAAACAATAACCATAGAAATTACTTGCATACTTGATGTAAGGTTGTCTCTTCCATGCTTGCCTCTTTTGCTGGTTTGAATCATTCCTCCTTGCATGACAATATGCAGCAATGTGTCCCTGCTTGTGGCAGACATAACAGGTGGCATTTTTCATAGGAGGCAAGAGTCTCCTTTGATGGCTTCCAAATTTGATATAATCAGGAATATATGATCTTTTCTCTGTTGTCTTAGTATTTGTTACAATCTTTGTTATTAGAGGTTTCTTCTGGTCTCTGTCTTTCTCATTACATGTTTCTTCCTTTGTAGGGATTATTTGGGCTGCTTCATCAACCTTCTTTGCTTTTACAAAAATTATATTTTTGTTTTCCTTTTCTTTGCCTTTACTTGATTCTCCTTCATAGCCTATCCCAGTTTTTATTAGAGGAGATCTTTGAGCATCCAAGATTTCATTCAACTTACCAGAACTTGTCATTTGAGACGGGTATATGGAAACTTTCTGTCGAGCACTTTCTAATTTCTTTCTCAGGCACATAATTTCTTCTTCCATCTTCTCTTGTTCTCGAGTTTTATCTTTGATTTGCTGAAGTAACATATCTTCTATCTTCTTGGCTTCTTCAAGCTTTACCTTCAGCTGCATGAGGGCTTCTGAATTTTGTTCTTCTTTCACACATTTGAGGAGAATCTCTTTTTGTTTTCTGCATTTTAGTTTGAGTCTGTCAATCTCCTCCAGAGCACTTCTTAGCTCCCCCTCAAGGTCTACTTCCCCTTCTTCTTCTTCATCTTATAGTAGGAGTCCCTCAAGATCTTCTATGGCCAACAATATAAATTCTGAGGTTCCTTCTTCACTTGAGGGTTCATCTGAGTCTTCAGATGCAATGCTGTCTTAGTGAGCATAATAGGATTTTCTGTTGAATTTCTTTCCTTTCTGCCAGTTCTTTGATGTGTCTTTCTCTGATTCTTGAGCTTGATTTCTTACTTTCTTGTGAGGAAATTTAGCAGCATAATGTCCAACTCTTCCACAGTTAAAGCATTTGAAGGGAATTTTACCTTTGTATCTACCTGAGCCTCTATCCAATTTCTTGACAAATTTAGCCTCTTCTTCATCAGAGCAAGAGCATATGTCTTCCTTTTCTTCTTTCTTCTTTTCTGTTTTGAATGTTGCCTCCCTTGTGCTTGACTTCTTCTGTGGAAGCCTCATCTCATATGCTGTAAGATTTCCTAGTAGCTGATTCATGGTCAATGTCTCCCAATTCGCTGTCTCTTCTATTGCAGATACCTTGGGATTAAATCTGGATGGGAGTGATCTTAGAATCTTTTGCACAACTATATTTTCTGGTATGGTTTCTCCAAGAGCTTTCACATTGTTAACAATTTCTGCAACTTTTAAGAAGAAGCTGCCAACATCTTCATCATCATTCATTTTTAAGTTTTCAAACTGGGCTCTATATACTTGAAGTTTGGCAGTCTTTACTTTTTGGTCTCCCTCATATATGCCTTCAAGAGTATCCCAAATTTTTTTGGCAGTGTCTTTGTGCATTACTTTAATAAACTCGCTGTATAATCCATTAGGATGGCATTCATGAGCTTTTGCATTAGATACAAATCTTTCTTTACTTCTTTTACGTCGAGTTGACTTGGGGCATATCCTAATTCCACGGCAGCCCAAACTTCTATTCCTAGAGACATTATGTATGTCCTCATTCTGATTTTCCGGAAAGCATAATTTTCACCAGTGAAGAAAGGGGCTTTATTGGTTGAGCATCCTTCTTTACTAGCCATCTTGGGAACCTAGGATCTCCTTTTAGTTGTTAGACTTGTACAAAGGAACCTTGCTCTGATACCAATTGTTGAATCTCTAATTAAACTGAGAGGGGGGGGTGAATCAGTTTAATACATTCCTGATCTTTTAAACTTTTCAATAACCTTATTTACACCTTCATTTCAAACTCTATTTGATGTGAGAATAATCTTAAAATGTAATCTGAAAGTATTAGTTTAATAGAGCAGTAGACTTAATTTGAGAGCAGCAGGTATTAAACAAATGATACATATCAGATCAATACATAAATATCATGCACAGAGACACCAGATATAAGTGGAAACCCATAAAGGGAGAAAACCACATCTTATTATTGTTGTGATGCAAAGGCAAGCTCCAACTCCCTCTCACCACTGTTTTTCTGCAGGCACCAACCTACAGGAGGCTCCTACTTCAATTCTGCAAGCTACAACTTGCAAGGAAGCACCAACTCCCTTCAGTTTTCTGCAGGCACCAACCTACAGGAGGCTCCAACCTCAGTCAGCTACAACTGACGACTATCAAGCTGCAACTTGATAGGGAAGCTCCAACTTCCTCAATTTATCAAACTATAAGTTTGCTGATTTACCTCAGATATCAGCCCTGTTCTGTAGCTTCTCCTTCTGTTCTGCTTTTTTTTTTTAATCTTCTCTGTCTTACTCTTCTATATTCTGCCTTCTCTCGATTTACTCTCTCTCCTTTTTTTTTGAATATCAAGATGATATTATTTATAGATTTTCTCACATGACTGTTTGTATTCTACTTGGAATTCGAAATGGAAAGTCATGTCTCTTTGCCTTCTGCCTTCTTACTCCTTTTATCAGCTTACTCAGAAATTATAACTGTAGGTGTCAATTTTAACATTACAGTGGGAGTTTTTTTTCTCTCGGAGACTTGCCAATGCATCACAAACAATAAAAACAATTAAAATATTTACATTCTTATTACAAAGTGAACTCTAGCTCAACTCATTTAGTCTTTTGAATCGATGCGCATTTGTCTTTTCTTCAGGCATGTTGTCTTCTACGCTTGACGTGTTTTGTCTTTAGGGATCTGTTTGCCATCCCATCAATCTGTACTGTGCGTTATGCTTCTTGCATATGTAAATGTGCCTTTTATATCAGTGCCTCTTAGAAAAATACGTGACTGTTGACTTGCAGCAAGTGTCTTGTGGATGTGGAACTTTCCGCAAGCGGAACAGACATATATCACAGTCATTGTATATTAAGAATCGCCCTCCCATGATTAAAAAATTTGAGGCAGGTAGGTCCTACGGACCATGAAAACTTCTCACTTAACGGCGTTATATATATATATATATATATATATATATATATATATATATATATATATATATATATAACGAGAGACGCCTTTTTCATATATATATAAGTAATTTCAACACTCGGCATACCTGCATAAACTTCCTTTTAAAAAGACTTAAATCAATTCTCGGCATTATATAATAAAAACTCTTTAAACACGTTCGAAATACAAAACCTATCAAGAATCTGATTATCAGTCCATCGGGTTCAATTCTCAATCGCAATCGCAACTTTCGTGTGATGTTCCGATCTCACTTTACCTCAGATACAGTGGCCATGGAGGCGAAACATTTGTTAATCATAATTTATAAGCCCATCAGGTCCGGGCTTCAATCGCAATCGCAAGTCTTTAACATATGTTCCGATTGACCAGTGCCGATGCGATTTGACCTTAACTCAAATATGTATTAACCACCGTTTATACACCCATCGGGTCCGGAACTTCAAACAAATGCAATCGGGGCGCATAACAGAAAAGTTCCGATTTGCGATCAGAACACGGATGCCATTCGCATCTATTAACTCCTGCTTATAACAGGATCGGGTCCGCCATTTCAATCGCAGCGTTTTACGAAAGACTGCGATTGGGAACTCGGATGCGATTAGCATCTATTAACTCCTATTTATAACCGGATCGGGTCCGCCATTTCAATCGCAGCATTTTACCAAAGACATGCGATTGGGAACTCGGATGCGATTAGCATCTATTAACTCCTGTTTATAACCGGATCGGGTCCGCCATTTCAATCGCAATCGCAACTTCTGATGGTGTGTGTTCAGCCTGCGATCTCAGATTGCGATTGAGAGGGTCCCACCTTATCAAAATTTGTTTTATGCGCTCCATAATATAAATGCCTTGGACCTTTGTTTATGTGATGCACTGCACATATATGTTTATATATATTTTTTCCGTTGGAGTGAAGCGATTCCCGGAATAAGTTTGTGTTATATTATATGTATAACACCGGTTGGAGTGTGCGATTCCGAGAATTATGCATATGAATGTCTAGGCCCAGGTGATTCTCGGGGTACTATAACGGCCCTGCACCTACGCCTCTGCTTGCTCCTATTCGCTCTGCCTACACCTCTGCCTCTGCTGCTTGAGGATTTGGAAGTCACCGATTCCGGAATTTATGTACTACTCTCTGCCTCTGTCTCTGCTTCTGTCACTCTGCCTCTGTCTCTATCTTCCGATAACGGTTCTTCACTGTGCTTCTATGACTGTTACATTTTGAATTTCTTCTTGCTGCCTCTATTGCTTTCGCTGTGCCTCTTTTGCCTTAGTGCTGCCTCCTTTGCCATCAATGAAAATATTTCCAACAGTTTGTATATCCTTCCATTGCATCATATTGATAATTATTTAATGCCTTACTTACACCTCTGTAGGTTGGTACTATATTTGACTTCATGCAAAAATATAGCAGTAGAGGTGTGAATCATACCCTACTGCTGGAAACAAGTCTGAAAATGCAATATTTGTGTGATGGATCCAAACTCTTGAAAGGTGGCCACATCATCTGCACATCAATGGAATCTAATGATATGTGGCTAATATTATCATCCTTATCCTATTATAGAGCAATGAGAAAGCTTCAATATGCATTAGCTCTAGAAGCATTATGGTCTGATTGAGTTTGTAATGAAACTGCCAAATATTTTCCATGGAATCTGCATAGGAGGCACAATGGGTAAACCCTCATTCCTATAGGCACATGTGGTAGAAAGTTAGCCTTTATCAGATCCATATCTCTTGTTTCTGTAGTGCCAGATATTGCATACTTATTTCCACTAGGGAGGACTCTAGTCATTCTGACTCTTTGGCAGCATAGAAGGCATGAATAGTAACTTATTACTTTAGGACACTCAACACTTTATAGGCCAGATTTTGTAGTAGAAAAACAATGCATTTGCTATGAATATTATACCTATAGCACAATTGAAAGACATATAAAAACAACAATTTACTGAGACAACATTAAAATTCAGCATGCAAGAGAGTATAGGGATATGATGATGTGGCTACAATTTGTAGATAAATTTGTGGGAAGATCCTATAGATTGTCTTGATCATCAAAAAATAGTTGAAAGGTATTCTTTTAGATCTATAAAACTGAGTTCTTTTGCCATCTTGGAGAATGCCTTGCCTGGAATAATATTTGTTTAAAATAAAAAATTCAAAAAAACATTCCACATTGAGAGATCTAAGGACCCCTTAACTCATCCATCACACAAATCCCTAGGATGAACTCTCTTACTAAGAAATTATTTTAATAAATATGACACAATCAATGACAGATTTTAAGGTGGAAAAAGAGTGCCTAGTAGTAAAGGACTCCATTGAGTTTGCTAAGGTTGATTTTCAGAAATAAGGAATCATTTTAAAGATGTTTGACTTTGAACAAATGGCATAATAGTTGAAATGGTAAACAAGTGCATTTTTTTTTCACATTGGTTCATGAATCCATGTGCCCGCACACATGTACCTATTACATCCACGGTCAGAAAATCTTGTTAGACCCTCCTGAGGGGATCCACCATCAACCATACACACAAGGTCTAACCTTGAGGGCATCAAGGAGATTCAATCCTTTGATCTCCCCCATTTGGAAAAGTACTTAGTAGCAAGGACTCAACCAATTGAGCTAACCCTTGGGGATGGAAAACAAGTGCATTATTAAGGTATGTTATGTAAAAGCTTTTTGTGGTTTAAAGAGTTTGGAAGATAAGCCCATACTTTGAGGAAACTCCCTACCAAAAAATGGATTTGTCTAACAACCTTTGAGCTTTCTTGCACATATCTACACGATTTGTGTATCTGTTACAAGTTTGATGGAGTTTGTTAGACTTATTTAGAGTGCTCCACTATGTAGGAATTTACAGCGTAAGTTCCTTAGATCAAAACCAAACATCACTACTCGAAAACAGATCACAAATCAGTACACCAGTATATCACGTGGTTAAAACCCTCGAAGAGGGAAACAGTACATGGCCTGAGCCAATGCTGCCATTTCAGGCAATTTATTAATATAAAAAAAGGAAAATTTACATATGTTTCTCTCATAAAAGGTTTATGGAGAAATGACCCTCCATGCTCTTTAAATTGGGTGTTAAGCCACAGAATAAGAGTCAATAATACCGAGGAGAGAGTGAATCGTCAGATCACTACATATCATGGCCGTCGGATTATAAGTTACAAATGTACACAGTAAAGAAACAAACTTTACCTAGCTCTACACTAGACCAAGTTATGCTTAACTATTTCCTATGTGTCGAAATATCCTAATACACTATGAAGACAAGTAGTATATGGAGCCCTTCGACATGGTCAACATATGAATTTTTTAGGAGTTATAGGGAGATGAGTATCCATGGCAGCAAATGACACATTGGCACATTATGCAATGCCAAAGAGAACTCCAGATTGAGGGACATCCTTATTTTTAGGAGAATGGTTTTATAACTTAATACCAATATGCCTACACTGTGGTTCTATTTTTAGTTCTCAAATGATTTGAGTAGAAGTTCCTTTTCCATTGGAGATGTGGTAGCCTGGTCAGTATGTTTTTGTGTGCAAATGCCTAAATTGCTCTAGAATTTATATTGTTGATTTCCTTTGCTCTCAGATTATATTATCCTTCAGTGCTAAGTTATTCTTATTTGGTAAAAATGAGTTGGAATAGCGTAAGGATTGAAGTTTCTCCAATGGGCTTCAAAATAATATGCAATTGATTCTTAGCTGAAGACACAAATCACACCATGTTGCAATTCAAGTGTTTTTTCTCCTTAAGAGTCCAGTCATACTGTCAGAATAGCATTGGTTCCTTTTCCAAAGTGCTCCCAATTATCATTTCTTATAACATGAAAACTGATGAATACCCTTAAAGAGAAGTAGTGCTCATTACTAATGGTCTTGATGTTTCTTTATGTTCCATACTCGTGAATATAACAAAGGGAATATCTTGAAAAATAGATTCATTTCCAGGATGTCCTCTACTGCCAAGAAAAGTTCCTCGAATGGACCCTTTCACGTCCATGATGTCATCTACTACTAAGAAAAGTGCCCAGAATGGACCCTTTTCTAATGTAGCAAACCTCTATGCTAACTATTACACTCTTCTTAGGAAAGATTTGCCCAAACAAAGTTTGCAACATCCACAAAGAGTGGATCTGCATGAAATATGTGCGAGAACTTTAAAGATTGTCTATAACAGACTATTACAAAGTGGGTCTAGAGTGAGGACAAGTGACATTGGAAAGGTATCTCTCTCCTGACCTTCCTTATGATCTAGCTGTATATGATGTCCACTTAACTCGTGGTTTTAGACAAGCCATGGACTCCCTACCAAAAAATGGAGTTGTCTTAACAACCCTTAATCTACCTTGCACATATTTACATGAGTATATTTTAGCAGTACTCCAACTTTGAGTTGTGTATCTATTACAAGTTTGATGGAGTTTGTTAGGATTATTTATAGTGCTCCACTATGAAGAAAAGTAGCCTATGGAGCCCTTTGGCATGGTCAACATGTGCATTTTTTAGGAGTTCTAAGGAGATGATAACCCATGGCAGCAAATGACACATTGGCACATTCTCCAATGCCAAAGAAAACCCTAGATTGAGGGACATCCTTCTTCTTAGGAGAATGGTTTTATAACTTAATACTAATATTCCTACACTGTGGTTCTACTTGCAGTTCTCATGACTCCAGAAGCCTGGTATCTGTGGTTTATCCTTACAAAAATCATGCCCAACTTCTCCGAATTATTATAGCATTCCTAATCAACTAAATTTAGGTTCTCCACGTACAGGGCATCACTACAGATAATTACCAAAAGCAATGATTTGAGTAGAATTTATTTTTCCATTGGAGATGTGGCAATCTTGCAAGTATATCTTTGTGTCAAAATTCCCAGATTGCTCCAGAATTTATATTGTTGGTTTCCTTTGCTCTCAGATTATATTATCCTTTAATGTTCAGTTATTATTATTTTGTACAAATGAGTGGACTAGTGTAAGGGTTGAAGTTACTCTAGTGGATTTCAAAAGAATATGCACTTGATTCTTCTCTGAAGACATGAATCACACCATGTTGTAATTCAAGTGTTTTTGCTCCTTAATAGTCCAGTCATACTCTCAAAGCAGTATTGGTTCTATGATCCTTTGCCAAAGTGCTCCCAATTATCATTTTTTCTAAAATGAAAACTGATGAATACCATTAAAGAGAAGTAGGTTCTCCATACTAAAGGTCTTGATTCTTCTTTATGTTCCATACTCATGAATATAACAAAGGGAATATCTTGACAAATAGCTGAATTTCCAGGATGTCCTTTGCTGCCAAGAAAAGTGCCCAGAATGGACCCTTTCACATCCAGGATGTCCTCTACTACTAAGAAAAGTTCCTAGAATGGACCCTTTTCTAATGTAGCAAACCTCTATGCTAACTGTCACACGAAGAGTTGCTCCTAAGAAGGTGTCTCCGTTGTTCTTCATGGTACCGAAAACAAAGATCTTGAAGGTTATTTCATGATGACTAATATGTCATGATCTTCAACATTATCTCCAAGACCTTCAAGGTGTCTTCAATTGGCATCCCAAGTTCTACACCTGCTCTAAGCCTCTTCAAAGGCTTCTTCAAGAACTCTCCAAGGAAGTCTTCAGAAGGTGATTCAAGGGTGTCTTCACATGGTGCTCCAAATACTTCAATATTTGGTCAACAATCTGCTCTAATATGCCCACTGTCAAGATCTTCTTCACTTGTACACCCTTTCAAGTTCACTGTTCATCAAGTCTCATTAATTATTCTTCATAGGACTGAAATCCAAGCATGTGGTTATTGTTTTGAGTCCCTCATAGGTCACATGTCCAAGCCTAAAGTGGACTTGAGCCTTCAAACCTTGATGTAAAGTTGGGTCAATGATATACAATTGTATCATAAGTATATACAACAGGTGAATTATCTCAAGTCTTCCACCGATGTATTGAGTCTACGATTGTTGTTTATGTTAGGACATGAAGATCCTTCACTATCACAGTTAGCATAATCATTGTAGTAATTCCAAGCTTGTTAAGATTCCAAGAGATCTGAGTTGTGTTGTTTCCAAGCTGTATATCTATGTTTCTAGCCTTTGCAATGCTACAAGAGACTTTCCTTTTTCAAGCCCAAGGTCTTATAAGTATGAAATGACAAACTGCCCACCAGTCTTAAGCTTAGCCTCCATAAGTTACTCACAGAGGTCTGAGATCTTGTAAGAAGCAGCTACAATACTGTGGTCTGAGCCTCCAAGATGCAATTTCTGGTCTTTTTACACACAGGCCAAGGTATCAAGATAGCTAATCAGAGCTTATTGTTCACAAGTTATCACAGGTCCGAGCTAAAGACACCATCTAATATGACTTTCTTTATCTTCAAGACACTTCACTATCTTCAACACCAAGTTCGAGCTAGTTCACAAGTCGTCTCAAGGACCAAATAAATACCCTTAACTTGTAAAACCTATATCTCCCAAACTATCTTTATTTTTGGGCCAAGTAAGAGCTCATTGGAAAGAGGAAAAAATCATCTTTAAGATAGACTAGGTCTCATTGAGAAAAGAAGCCTCTAAGGTGGAAAAATTTATTTTTCTTTGTGACTGTCCTTAAATTTTATGCATAAAAATTTTGGGACAGCATGAGGAATGTTTGGGATAGTATGGCTTCTCCATTATTTGGCTTCTTCATCATCATAGGATCATGTAGGATATCCATGCCATCCAATAATAGTGCAGTGATATGTCACCAGCCATAGTGCAGCATTTATTAATTTGTCATTAGGAGATTTCCAAGTCCTTCATGTCATGTCTCCAATCATTGTCCATGTCATTAATACCTTCATAAAGTGCCATCACCTATGACATCATCAAGTGTGCTCATTCATGTATAGTCCTTCAATATCAAGGGTAAGGAAATCATCCAAGTTCTAGGCTTCTTCATCAAGAGTAAGAACATCATCATCATTTCTAGTTCATGGTTAATTCAAGCATCTAGGACAAGACATCTTCTTAGTGGCTTGACATCATAATGGAATCATTAATAGCTTGTCATATTCATTAATGACACCCTTATCAAACAATATGGAATTTTCACCATGAGAAAGGACATCATCATATTATGCATCACAAGAATATTTTCCATCCCAATAATGCCATATTGACATCAATGACAACCTTGTTTAACATCTATAACAAACTATTACATAATCGGTCTAGAGTGAGGACAAGTGGCATTGGCAAGGTATCTCTCTCCTAACCTTCCTTACCAGCTAACTGTAGATGATGTCCACTTAACCTGTGGTTGCAAACAAGCCATGGACTCCCTACCAAAAAATGGAGTTGTCTTAACAACCCTTGATCTACCTTGCACATATCTACACGAGTATCTTTTATCAGTACTCCCACTTTGAGTTGTGTATCTATTACAAGTTTGATGGAGTTTGTTAGCCTTATTTAGAGTGCTCCACTATGAAGAAAATTAGTGTGTGGAGCCCTTCAGCATGGCAACATGTGAGTTTTTTAGGGGTTCTAAGGAGATGAGATACAATGGCAACAAATGACACATTGGCACATTCTCCAATGCCAAAGAGAACCCCAGATTGAGGGACATCCTTATTTTTAGGACAATAGTTTTATAACTTAAAACTAATATACCTACACTGTGGTTCTACTTGTATTTCTCAAGACTTTAGAAGCCTGGTATCTGTGGTTTATCCTTACAAAAATCATGCCCAACTTCTTTGAATTATTACAGCATTCCTAATCTACTGAATTTAGGTTCTCCATGTACAGGGGCATCACTAGAGATAATTACCAAAAGAAATGATTTGATTAGAAGTTCCTTTTCCATTGGAGATGTGGCAGCCTGGAAGGTATATATTTGTGTTCAAATGCCCATGTTTCTCCAGAAATTATATTTTTGGTTTCCTTTGCTCTCATATTATATTATCCTTCAGTGTTTAGTTATTCTTATTTGGTACAAATGAGTTGGACTAGTGTAAGGGTTGAAGTTGCTCCAATAGGCTTCAAAAGCATATGAAATTTATTATTAGCTAAATACACAAACCACATCATGTTTCAATTCAAGTGTTTTTTCTCCTTAACAGTCCAGTTATAATCTCAGAGAAGTATTGGTTCTATGATGCTTCTCTCCTAATTATCATTTCTTCTAACATGAAAACTAACGAATACCCTTAAACAGAAGTAGGTGCTCCATACTCAAGGTCTTGATACTTCTTTATGATCCATACTTATGAATATAACAAAGGGAATATCTTGAAAAATAGCTTCATTTCCAGAATGTCCTTTGCTACCAAGAAAAGTGCCCAGAATGGACCCTTTCACATCCAGGATGTCTTCTACTACTAAGAAAAGTGCCCATAATGGACCCTTTTCTAAGGTAGAAAACCTCTATGCTAACTGTCACACACTTGTTAGGGAAGATTTGCTCAAAAAAAGTTAGCAACATCCATAAAAAGTGGATCCCCATGAAATACGGGCAAGAAATTTAAATATTGTCTATAATAGACTATTACAAAATGGGTCTAGAGTGAGGACAAGTGGCATTGGCAAGGTATCTCTCTCCTAAAATTCCTTACCAGCTAGTTGTAGATGATGTCCACTTAACATGTGGTTGTATATAAGCCATGGATTTAGCTATTGTAGTCTAGGGCTGTAAATATGCAAACAATTTTTTACCAAGACCAAAGTATCCACTTTATGAAGCATTGCTGGCATACAATGTCATTGAAGCTAGGCAATATAATTTTAATTATATAAATTTATTGGGAAGTTAATTTAGAACACCTTGAAACCGTAGCTAAGAAGAACACAGTATTAATCATTCTTGTCAATCCCAATAATCCTTGGGGTGTTAGTTTTGATCTTGAGCATTTATCCAAGGTTGCAGAGATGGAAAAGAAGTTAGTCTTGTCAATAATTTCTGAGGGAGTATATGCATTTAAACTCTGCCCAGTGGCTGGTACCTATCTGGTAACTTAAAAGCAAGATGAAAACATGATTCAAGTTAGCCTCAAAGTCTGATTTTGATTTCAATAGTAATTTCCCATAATACAAATAGGAAACTGGGATGAAAATGGGAGTATTCTAGGAAGCTCAGATTTAAGTTCCATTCCTGATTTTTTGCCTAACTTTTACCCTTCATGTGTGGATTTATATGGACGCTGGGTTTATTTTTTTGCACTGATGCTTTTATGACAAGTTATATAGTTTTAACTTGTTTAAATTAATAATGGTCCATGTTAGTTGTGGCTGAAATAAATCTCATTGAAGGATTCAAGTTGGTGAGGACGTCCATAGTAGTAGTTTTGAACCACAACACATTGAATGTAATATGAACCTCATTAATAATTTATTGATTGGGCTATCCATAATTTGTCTTTGAAAGCATTGATAGCCTAAGAGAGGCTATTTTTGAAAGGAACCCCTTTGGAAATGAAAGATCAAGACCTTGAATTCATTTATTTGGCAAGGTGCCATGCTTAATACTGCTTGCAACATTTTGGCCCACTTAAAGTGGGATTGTTTCATCAAATAAATCATTCTTTCTATTCTCTCAAATTGTGTAAGTAGTGTTCTTGTGGGACAACTCTTTTAGGATCCTGGCTTGATTGAGACTTCTCAACCTCTCTTTCAAATTATAACAGATTTGGGAACATAAAAAATCTCTAAAATATAGATTTTCTTGGAATGTTTTCATTTTTATGTCTTCTATATTAGAATCTTAAAACCATTTGTCCCATAGCATTTGTGCCCCACTACATCCCCAAAAGACTATATCAGCTAGATGGAGTGCTCCTCAAGAAAGGCTTGGTAAAGCCTTAAACATTTTCAAAGTAGAAAGATTTTTCATCGACTCTTTCTCCAATGTGTAATAGTGCAACTACCTCAATAAATAAATAAATAATCTTTGAGGTAGTTACAACTCATCAAGACTTGTCCAAGGAAAGAGTTAACAACAATGAATTAGTTAATCTTCCACCAGCCTCACATCAGTAAATCCCAAGCAACCAACTACATGGTTTAATGTGCAAAATGAAGTAGTCAAATCCCAAAATAGTAAGTGGGTAACCTCAAACAAAACAAATCTAGGGAGAAAAGGGTGAAATATGGGTTTGACAATGCCAAAAATCCATGGAATAAATAAGTATTCACCTTCAAGAATAGTAAGAAGTGACTCCACAAGTTTACCCTACAAGGATATGTTCCAAATTTAGTAAGATGACTAAGTAATGTGCCACCTTCCCTTTGCAAGTGTGAAAAAATTTTCCAAGGTCATTCGACCAGAAATATTGTGTATTTCTTTTGCGTGTGTGCTTGAATTTATTTCTCATATCAGCTGAAAATAAATGGTATATGTAACTCAAATGTGTTTCAAATAAATTGCATTCAAAAGTTTTACATCAGACTTACTAGTTTGGGACTGTGGGAATCAAATTTATGCAAAAACATTGAAACTGTGGTGAGCTACTAGTTAGCAAAAATTTCTACATATGTCTCCCTAAATATTATAAGAATAGACTCTGAATTAGCCCAGGGAAATGCGAAGAACATACACTCAATGAAAAGTAGCACCAACATCCTTTGCAGTACCATTCAACTCCACAATGGTATCATATGATCAACTCTAGATAACAATGAATCTACAAATGCAGCTCCAAAACTAAGGCCAACATTCGATATAAGTTTTTTCTTGAGCAGGATACTCAAGAAAAATGGAGAGAAAAAGAATGAACTTCAATTTTGAAGTGAAGTCCTATTTTGTCCTTTAGTCTATTTTATCGCTTAGAGTTGTTTCTCTTATTGGCACTGTTATGAAAGCACATATAGTCAAAGGAGTTATTTGTTCAAAAAGCATAGCTTGATTCTTAAGTAGTATAATGGGTCATAAAGCTATGTTGAAAGGTCATGATTAGGAAGTCATGTTTATAAAGTCATCATTGTAGCGAGTTGGGACAATTTTCCCAACCTTCATCTCAGAAAGGCCTTCATTAGTACAAGAGACCTCCCTTTTTGTCAAACTAAGTTAGAATTATGAGCGGAGGAATCATTGCTGGCATTTTGCTTCAACCTTCGTTATATTAATCACCTATACATCTAAATATAAAATTATGCTTGATAAAATGATTTCATCCTTTGTCAAGCTGCAATAGCATTACGAGCAGAGGCATCATTGCTGGCAATTTTCTTCTACCTCCATTCAATTAATTAGTTATACCCTTTGAGGCATCATTTTGTTTTATGTGTTTTCCTTTTCATTTGAGTGAAGTTCACATTGTTGAGGAATTTCATTTTTATCACTCAAAACTAATAGCCATAGAGAAAATCATTCTCAACAACCTCTCAAAGGAGTTCTTGCAAGGTGACACTTGTGTCATTCAAGACTCTAACAAGTTCAAGTTGGTTATCTACTGACTAAGATGCCTATCCATAAAAAAAAATCGTCCTTATGAATGTATTCATGCATCGCCATCCATAAAAACAAACCATCCTTATGAATGTATTCATGCATAACAACTTATAATTAACAAGCAACGGATTCTCATAACACATAATGATGTTATAAACATTAACTTGTATAATACTAACATTAACTTTTAAACAATGCATCCACATGGAAGGAAATGGAATCCACATTCCAAAGCGAGAACATAAAAACCACAATCAATTAAGCTATCTTGTTCCCATAATTTCCATGAACCGTTGGACTTTGTCTCTGTGTCCTCTACCTAGCTTATGATGTGGGGTAAAAAATAAAAGAGAGAAAACCCAATGGAGAAGATATTCAATTAAGAACTGCAGAATTTCCATTTTAACAGAAAGAAAAATTCAGCTAAAGTATACCTTACTACCTTTATATTGTTGCATTAGCTTTTAGCCCATGATCAAATGTGACTTTTTCTAGTTAGACAAACCAACTTACTACTGAGCATTTTGTCCTAAGTGTACAGATTAAGTGATCAAATTTGGTTTGGTCTTGAATCTAAAAAATTAGTTAGTTGTCTTGGAGAGTGAAATGAAGAATGTGGGAATTTAATGTATAGTCCGGTATAATGGGTGGGCTAGGGTTTTAAACATATTTTGAGTCCCATATAAAGGGTTGCACTAAGATTGGAGGTATTGATTGTTGGTGGTTATCAATTGGTGTTGGTATGATTCTTTCGTCGTAAAAGGATCACTTTAGCTACGCATACCAAATAGCCCTAACATCAATTATGGCTGAAAAATATCTTTAATTTTGCTGCATAAAGTTAGATCTAATCACAAAAGACATTAAGCAGATAAAATATAAAATGGCTCCATGCATCCAACAGACAAGACAAGAACAATGTATTTAAAAATAATCTTATATTATATTGAAGAATGGGGCACCTGAGAGGAAAACAAGAAAGGTGTTTTCCAGTTCTCCTCAGTGGGATGGGTTCTTGGAAGTCCTTAGTGTTTCAGATCTAAAATTCCTCTCTTTGGTTGATGTGGAAACACAAACAAACATAGAACTCTATGGGAGCTCACAATGCAAAAATGGAAAAATGGTGACCAAGAATAGATCCAGAGTGATCTAATGCAATGGAGGTGACTAATGAATGGGGAAAACCCTTCTATTTATAACAAAATATTGGGGTGTTCTAGAACTCAGTGCATGAATAAAATATTCTTAATCGAATTCTAGAATCACCCTTTAGGAATATTTTATTATATTTGTTGGAGGGAAAAGGATTTTTGACTTGGGTCAATTCCTTTATTTATAAATAACAAATAAATAAATGATTTATTTACTATTTTAGGGAAATGATGGGAATATAATTAAATAAATAATGGTTTATTTAATTATTAAGAAATGATTTAGTCAAATTTAACTAGGAATAGTATTTAAATAGTGATTTAAATAACTTATTCTTAGGAAATAATCAAATAAATAATGATTTATTTAATTGATTTCCTTGTTTTGGGTTAAATATGACCATGCAATATAGACAAATGTGGTGAAAGCAATTTTACTTAGGGTAAAATTGGTCTTACATGGTGTACTTGGGTTCATCTAATGATAATAGGTTAGATGACCAAAAAAATGGTATAACAGATTTCCCCCCAACGTACGAGTGTTAGGAGCAAATCGTATGACCGAAGTACGTTGTAAGAACTCAATCACGAGACAGCAAGAGGGAAGTGAGAGAGAGAAATGTAAGGTAGTCTAATATGCTAAAGGACTAGACCCTGAGGAGATGAGACTTACAGGTGCAACAAGTCTCAAGTTTATGAAGTGGTACCTGTTCTAAAGGCGGCGGGGGAGGCATACCTATGCCCGCCGAGACAAAGTACAAAGAATAAGGCGCCTGGAAAACCACGGAACGCAATAATGAAGCATGTGCTAGCCTAAACATGAGCCAGATAAATAGAATGATGAATCCCACATACATGTTGTGCCTGGAATGTAGAAAATTCTGAATAATAGCTGAATTATTCACCGAGATTATCCTGGTCACACACTATTTGATATTCATGCATAACACATAACCTCTTCTACTATTGATCATCAACATGCGGAATTAAAAACAACAAGCGGTATTGAAAACATTCGCATGCGCACATAGAAACATTAAATTCAACACATATAAACACATTATGTATACTGGGGAAAGCTTACAGCTGAAAACCCCCAACTATCTGTATATTATAATGATCAAGAACAAGTAACAATCATAGTACAATACTCCTCACAAGTACTCAGTACTATCTCCAAAAGTTACACTCAAACTAGCTCAGATCTGAACAAGTCACGGGTTCAAATCTCCTCCACTGTTTGCCTGCCTCTACTGCGCAATCCAAGATGAGAATGAATTGGAATGAATTGGATCCAAGTTTGAATCCATCCCTCTTTAACTGCGCAATCCTCATTGGCAATCTCAATCAATCAATGTGCAAATTTCATGCACAGCTATAGTCACAACTGATAGTATACTCACCCTTTCACCCACCTCTAACACTGGTCTCCACTGAACTGTCCATGCACTGCAGTTAACTGATGTGTTCTTTAGTTGATTTATGAGTTAATAATTAGTGAATTAATTAATAATTAATTCACACCACTCATCACTAGTGTATTTGTCAGTTAGACTAAATACAGCTAGTTCAACTAAGTTAAACCGAACACAACTCCACCAACTGTCTCATCAACTCCACCAAACTCTGCCACATGAGTTCTAACTGAAGTCAACCATGCAATAGCTCAACCAAACCCTAGGAAAAGTGTATTTCCTTCTGTCATCTTACATGTGCCACTTAAAACAACTCGAGCCAAGTGCGCCAAGAGAATAGGATAATGTTTATAGTCCAAGTATTATTAAGAGCTAATAATATTCGACTGATCTATTTTTAGACTGGCAGTCTAAAAATAGATTCCGCCACATGTCTAAAAATAGAGGTCCATCTATTTTTACCAACTTGACCAATTATCCATAAATAGCATCCTGCAACTCATAGACCATGATCCATATGTCTAAAAATAGACATAGTCTAAAAATAGACTTTGCGACAAAAATCACTTGTGTGGCCCCCACCTAGTTTAGGTGATCACTTTCCAACTAGGATTAGGAAAGATGTTTCAGGATGCCTCCTTCACTGTTTCTTGTTTCCATCTTCAACATGGAATAATCGTCAGGACTTATACAATGATTTTTAGTACATGAAATACAAATACGCCCCAAATGCCCCCTACACGCGGGGAAGGGCTCATAAAATCTGACTGATATATGAAAATCGAAGAGGCACTGCAAGCGACTGAGGCTGATATCATCAAATAGAAGGAGCTGCATCGAGGGCTGAAAGGAAGAAGTCGTCCGGGCATGTGGGGGGCTACCCGCAGGGCCACACCCTCATGAGGGTTGAGACGTCTCACACACACCCAGAAATCACCAAAAGCGGCTACTGCATCACTGGACCATCAAGTATATAGATCACGATCATGCTGAAAGGAGCTGGAACCAAGGTACACCGCCCTCTAGACTGGGATTTTAGAGTAAATTAGCTAATGTTGACAGAAGGAGGTTCGCCATAGGTGAGGCAATAAGGGATCCCCAACTAGGGCATGAGAGAAAATATTAGAGCGACGGACAGATAGACACTAATGATGATGATGGAATGGGGGAAGATCCAAAGGGGATCATAAAAATAACATGAGTACAAGATGGTATCTCATGACGGAAATTGACACAAACAGGAATGAGTATGGAGGCAAAGTGGTGCTCCCAACGAAAGGTGTTGTAAGTGAGAAAATCCAATTTTGAGGAGAGTTATGGTTGAGGGGCATAGGTGCCCCCAAGCATGTTGTGTTCATGTCAAAATGCATAAAGGGGAAGCTAAATTTTTTTTAATGATGTGGTGCGCCATTTGTTTTTGTTATGGTTATGCAGTATGAGAAAGGAAATGGAGGATTACCAATCTCTTTTGGTACTGCATATATGAATCAAATGGACTTTAAGTTTTTGGGTTGGCATACCTGGTGTCACTATCCCAAAGAGAGGATCAGGAGATAATGAATTGATGCTCTCCTAGAAAACCCCTAGGTTGGTCATCAACAATGTCGAGGAGACTGGTTTGTTGATGTAAGATGAAGGAAAGATAAGGGGTATCATCCCGAGAGTGATCTGAAGTGGTATGGGACTCTAGAGGTTCTTCTAAATGTGGAAAGAGAATGGTACTAGAGTCGACGTGACCAAATACACTAGGAGAGTTATGGAGAATGACTTCTCCTAGTCTCTCAAATATGGGTGCCCCCTTACCCAAACATTGTGTTGCAATGTAATGGCCACAAGGTGTATGTGGTTCGAATGCATGGTTTCGATGTAAGGGGGAATAGAGAAAGTCAGGGGAGATGATTCCATCCATAATGTTGTCATCGAGATAGAAGATGTGGTGACTAGTGGAAGAAAGACCACCTGACGTGGCAAGGCTATCTGAATCATCATCATGAGAAGAGAGGTTCACATGCGCATCGTCACAAGGGGTGATAGAAGAGTAAGTAGATAAAGGATCTACCGATGTTGAGCCCAAGGTGATCGCAGAAGGAAGGTCAAGCGAAAAAACAGGAGGGGATTCAGAGGGAATGTTCCCGGGGGTCTCATGGATGATGATAGGTAAAAAATGGTGGATGAAGGCTCCGTCATATTTACATCAGGAGGGGGAATGTCAATGGGAGCAATCATGTCTGGTAGTTTTGCCAGGGCAAAACGCGCAAATAGGGGAGCGGTGGATTCGTTGCGCTTGGCCTTGAATTGGCGGACCACGGCTAGAGAGGTGCAGAAGTCCTCGAGGCGGGGAAAAAGGTGGGTGTAATGGCCATGGAGATCACACAAAGCATAGGGGTGGTTGGTGTGAAGAGTCTTGGGGTGCTTGGCCACGGTCGCGGAAGAAACAAAGGCTTCTAGGACCGTGGACTCAGGGAACGCGACATTAACCATGGGCTTGAGATGAGGCAGTTCAGGACAGGTATGGGTGGCGTGACCGACAACATCACACAAAGCACACTGGATGGTATGCTTTGGAGGCCAAGGAGGGGCAGGATTTGTCAGGGCAGCCTTGTCCTTTGGTGCACCCCTACGAGCTTTGCTATTGTTACCCGACACGGTCGCAACAGGCAGAGGTGTCGGATGAGGTGATTGAGGTGCTGGTGTAGCGGTAGATGTCATGGGTATCGGTTGAACCGGGGTCGAAGCAAGATAAGGTTTGGGTTGACTAGGCGAGGTAGTAGCTGGGGGGCTAAGGTACCAGATGGGTATACCCAAGGTCAAGTTGGGTAGGGAGAGGGTGGCCGAGATAGGGATGGAAGAAGCTTCGTGAGGGGGAGCAAGGAAAGGAATCTGACCAGCAGGAATGGGGCCAAGGGGGTTGAAATCGGGCGGAATTGACCTAGGAGGGTAGAGGGGCATGTGAGGATTATTTGGGGAAGGAGATTCCGAAGGAAGAAGGTTAGCTAGCGGGGGCAAAGGGCTAGGAGCTGGTGGGGGTGGGTGGGGTTGAGGTTGCTTACTAGCCAAAGTGGGATGTGTAAGGTCGGCCAAAGATGATTGCATCATGCAAACGTTCACCAGGCTAGGATCAGATAGGGGAGAAGGGTCTAGAAAGGTTCCAAGCAAGGGGGAGTCTTTATAGATGTCGGGGGAAACACTGGGCAAAGAATCAATGGTTGGCTTGTTAGTGACAGTAGAAATAGTGGACTCAGGGGAAGTCTGAGATTTTGGTTCATGATATGTTAACTGGTTGATGGTGACAATATTTCCGTTATGGGGGAAAAACATCTTGTGGTGGACTGCGGATGGGACGACAGACATGGCATAGGTGTATCTATGCCCCAAAAGAATGTTGTAGTCAAGGGGGGCGTCAATAACTTCAACGTCGACGTAAACAGTCTTGCCCACAAGGGTGATAGGACAGTTATAGAAGAGGCCAATGGGCTGGGAGGCATGGCCATCCCACGCATGAAGGGTGATGGTGGAAGGGGCCAGCTCAGCAGATCCAAGTTGTTTCCAAACCGAAGCGGACATTACACAAGTGGATGCCCCCTCGTCAATGATGCACCGGGAAATGTTAGCGTTTCAGATTTTGACTGAGATTTGGAAAGCTACGGAAGCAGGAAGAGGAGGAGACTCTGACTAATGGGCATTGAAAACAATCAATTGGTCATCTTCTAGATCTACAACACCCAGGGCAGATAGTAGAGCTTTTCTTTGGGAGGGGCATGAATAGAGGAGTTCCAGCGTTGAAATGGCAACAGGAGATTAGGCCAGCTCATCTACTATGCTAAACGAATGGGCAACTCGGTCAAAAGCAGCATTTCGGCGTAATGGTCCCTTAGGAATCTTGGTATGAACCTTGGCATTGGGCGGATGGATATGCAAGGGACCATTAGTTGTCGAAAGAGGCTCTGTAGAACCTGAAGAAGATGACTCGGGGACAGATGAAGCAGGAGGCTGGGGGTGCGGACGAGACTGAGTGTGAAGGTTGCGATCGACGGTTATAGGTTGGTCAAAGTTCATCATGAGGATCTGGTAATCGGAGGTACCAAATGGAGGAGGTTGAGTGGTTACTGGTCTTTGAGGTGGTTGGGTAGCCACGAAGCATTTCTGCGGGAAAGGATTGGTTGCGCTCTGCTGTGCATACACCTGCCCCTGAGGGGGTGGTGGCTGCTGCTGCGGAGGTTGAGAAGACAAGGGAGGCGGGGGTGCTAATGTTGGAGGAGTTGGAGCACTAGGCTATGGAGATGGATGATAATGTTGTTGGGTAACAGTGTGGTAAACAGGGGGTTGGGCAGAAAGAGGAGGCATGCCGAATCTTGGATGCGTGCTACCGGGAGAGGGAGAAGTGCAAGAGGTGGTGCCCCCTCCCCTAGGAAAACCATAGTTCATGGGAGGTTGAGCAGATGGATGAGAGATAGCTCCAACGATACTGTCGGCGGCATGAGGTGCCCCCGGTGCATGGGCATGACCGGGTCTGGGGAGATCAGGTAGAACAATATAAACATAACCTTTCTGAGCGTAGATCAGGTCATATTTCAACGCCATTTGGAGGGAAACTTCTTCGGTTTGAGGAAAATGCGATGTGACATCTTTCCCGATAGGTGGCAAGAGAGATCTAAGGAACCAGTCCATGTAGACATGGTCTTCGAAGGTAGGAGATTGACATAGGCTCTTTCTTTGCTGCCATTCTTGGACATGATCAGATAGGCAGGTTGCAGATGATTGACAGAAAGAAGTCAAAAGTTTGATACTAGTGTCATAACGAAGGGGAAGCTGGAAGTAAGATAAAAAAGCCCGGGCAAGAGTCGCAAAGGTGGTATGAGAGGAAGTGGGCTGATCAACATACCACTTAGAAGCTTCGCCTGTAAGCGTGCGTTGGAACAATCTAAGATGGATGGAATCATCAATAATGGAATGGGATGAACACCACATGTGGAAAGATCAGATATGGTTGGAGGGATCCTCTCCAGCAAGGCCTTCGAACTTGGGAATGTCGGAGGGGAGCTTGGTTGGAATTGCAGGCCAACTAACATCGTGGCAGATAGGATCATTGATCAACTAATTGAAATCGGGGAGACTAAGGCCTGCCATGAAGGGGAGCAAGGGAGTAGTCAAGGTAGTTCTTGTGGCGGTTCCGCTGGTAACAGTCCCAGCATTAGGGCCGGGGTTGCCACTAGCGTTAGGCCCTAGACCAGACATGGTGAAGGTAACAGGGGGAGAACCAAGAGTAGGGGGAGAACCCGAACAATCAAAAGAAGAGTCGGAGTGCGGACTCGGGGGAGGAATTACTCGATAACGACGAGAAGGAGGAAGTCGACCAACCAGAAACTGAGGGTGATGGCCAAGAAGTCTCTGGGACAAATGCCTTGGAGGTGAAATGATGATGGGAAGAAGAAAAACCGACAAGGGCAGGGAGGTAAAAAATCAGGTGAGGTCAATGTCGAAACAAGGGGAGATAGGTGCAGTGTCAATTGATTTTAAAGTCTTTGCCAGGCGGTGTTAACCAGGCTCTTCTTCACTTAGGGTCAGTGTGTGGCGTGTGCTAATTTTAATTGATTAAACCCAGACATTTTGAGAGTAAAAGAAAAAAAGTGTGTTGCGTAACTGAAAATAAATCTGTAATAAATAAGAATGAAATAACAGAAAATTAACAGTGACTAATGCATCAATCTAACCCAAGAAGGCAGGTCTCTCAAAACTAGTCTATAAGAGGGAAAAGAACGCTAAAAAGAGGCCAATAGATCTAAGGCCGGGGGGGACAAGGATCTAAGGGAGAAATCTGCTGAAAAAAGGTGCAGATAACAGTAAAGAGGCAGAGGCAAGGTTGCTGCTAAAAAGAAGGGGACTAGCTAAAAGTAGAAGGGGCAAGGAGGCGGCCCTCGGAATGAACCCAAACAAAACTATATGAGGTGGTTTGAAAGGGATAAGAGCTGATCGAAATGGATCTAAAAAAGGGGTGTCAAATCTGGAAGAAACAAGGCTAAGACTCTGGAAATTCAGACTTCTGAAATAGCAAAAACTCGCCCACAAAAAGTGGAGGGTACTAGAGCCCTAAGGGGAAAGATTCCCACTTAGTTGAGTGAAGCAGATCAGAAACAGGTCTAAACAGGTAGAGACGGAGGTCAGACAACCCTGACAGAGGTTCAGACAAAACCCAGAAAAATTTCAGAAAAATTCTGGAAAAAAGTCCAGGTCATAGTTTTTGACCTGTTTTTCGCTCAGGTCACACTTTTTGGGCTATTTTCCGCGACCTGAAGCTCCAGGTCGCACTTTTTGGGCCAAAAAGTGCGACCTGCACTTCCGGCACTCTCGGCGGCAGATTTCAGAAAAAAATTTCGTCTTAGCTGCGGCTGATGTCGATCACCTGCGCAATAGGGCTAGAAACACACGGAAGTTAAAAATTTTAGTGTTTGAGGGTTTTAGAGGTGAAAGGCACCATAAAAATAGGAAAAACAGAAAATGGAAGAGAAACCCTAGGGTCTAAAACAGCTGGATATGCAGGAATATATGAAACGACAACAGCGGTTGCAAAAGAAAACCTGTGTGGAGTCGCCAATTGTTAGTATGATTCTTTCGTCGTAAAAGGATCACTTTAGCTACGCATACCAAGTATCCCTAACATCAATTATGGCTACAAAATATCTTTAAGTTTGCTGCATAAAGTTAGATCTAAGCACAAAAGACATTAAGTAGATAAAATATAAAATGGCTCCATGCATCCAACAGACAAGACAAGAACAATGTATTTAAAAAGAATCTTATATTATATTAAAGAATGGGGCACCTGAGAGGAAAACAAGAAAGGTGTTTTCCAGTTCTCCTCAGTGGGATGGGTTCTTGGAAGTCCTCAATGTTTCAGATCTAAAATTCCTCTCTTTGGTTGATGTGGAAACCCAAACAAACATAGAACTCTATGGGAGCTCACAATGAAAAAATGGAAAAATGGTGACCAAGAATAGATCCAGAGTGATCTAATGCAATGGAGGTGACTAATGAATGGGGAAAACCCTTCTATTTATAACAAAATATTGGGGTGTTCTAGAACTCAGTGCATGAATCAAATATTATTAATCGAATTCTAGAATCACCCTTTAGGAATATTTTATTATATTTGTTGGAGGGAAAAGGATTTTTGACTTGGGTTAATTCCTTTATTTATAAATAACAAATAAATAAATGATTTATTTATTATTTTAGGGAAATGATGGGAATATAATTAAATAAATAATGGTTTATTTAATTATTAAGAAATGATTTAGTCAAATTTAACTAGGAATAGTATTTAAATAGTGATTGAAATAAATTATTCTTAGGAAATAATCAAATAAATAATGATTTATTTAATTGATTTCCTTGTTTTGGGTTAAATATGACTATGAAATATAGACAAATGTGGTGAAAGCAATTTTACTTAGGGTAAAATTGGTCTTACATGGTGTACTTGGGTTCATCTAATGATAATAGGTTAGATGACCAAAAAAATGGTATAACAATTGGATACAAAGCAACGGACAACTTCAAGATATTGATATTCCGCCTGCAGATGATCATTTGAAGGAGATATTCCATCTGTTCAAAGTAATTTATTTTATTCCCTTTTTTTTTAGAATTGAATCAAGAAGTAGATCCGCTGTCAAGAGAGGCTCAATGTTTGCCAACAAGTCTTTATCTCCTTCGATGAAATGAAGAAAAATGTTTCTTCATTGTCTGTTTCAGAACTCTACAACTACTTATCTTGCTTGTTTTGAGCTTATATATTTTGGTACCACTACATGCCCAGTAGCTTGAGTTGTAGCATTGTTTATGGACTTCGGAGGCCATTAAAAGCCTCATTGCAGCATTTTTTTGGACTCTAGAAACCATTTAGAGCCTTATTGGTTATTTATTTTTTCGATGATATCATTGATATGTATTTCACTTGCTTCCATTTTGATATATGCACCCTTACATGGTATATCGATGAGAAGACTTTCCATATTTTGTCTCTAATGGTTTGGAATCATGGTTTATAATCTTAAAAATATTTTTTTTCTATTAAAATTTAATTATTTTATGTATTTTTTCCAATTCGAGTTTATTAAACCTAGTTATATCTTAGTTTGATCTAGTTTTGGTTGGAATCATGGTTATATAGGCAGCCAGTTCCGATTTTTAAAACTATTCTCATAGTAGATAAGATATAGAAAGATAAAGTACTACTTGGTATTTACCTCTTCCAAAATGTAACAGAACCATTGAAGGAGGAGCAAAGCAAGCTTTAAATCAAATCTTCAATGAAGAAAAGTGAACAGACATACTTGATGTTTCCAATCCTTAACATATATTTCTGAGGAAAATTTGCATTATCTAAGATGATTCCATACACCAATTCTTTTCTAAAGAACACCTCTTGAGGAAGGCCAAATGATTCTTCCCCATATTCGTAGATGACATCTCTAGTAAACCTATTGGTGTAGACTAGTGCAACTCACCTTGGTGAATTTGAACTAGACACCTACTAACACTAAAATAGTATAATGGCCAACAACTTTGGTGATGAATGGTTGAGCTAACATCTTAGACTGATTTTGTGCACCATTTGTAGAACAGATAAGAATTTTCACTCTTAGTGTAGAAAGCGTCCTAAAAACAAAATAATTTCTTGGGATGATATCTTATCAATAAGTCAAATTTTCTTACAGTGTTTTTATTTGGGAAAACATGTGCTTCTTTTGTCAACATTCTTGCATATTATGTTGTATTTCATAGCATTTTTCTTGAATGTGGAATTTTGTATCCTCTAATTGTCAATGTAAAGGAAAAGTATGAACATGTTGGGTGTTTGAGTTTTTTTTTGCCGCTTGAGAAAAACATTGGGCTCATTACACTAGCAACAAGTTGGACTAAACATGTAGATGATTGGTACCCTCAATTTTCTGCTAGTCACATAGGCACAAGTTCTATTATCTCAGCTGTAAAACGAAGAGGTAATGGAAAGAAACCTTAGAAAAACAATGCTCCATAGTGATTGCTACTCCAAAGGATGCTAGACCTTTGAAGATTGTTTATTGGTATATAGGTGGAAGGTTCTCCACCCAAGTACTTCAGTTACCGCGTGTAATAACAAAGCAAGTTGGATGACGAGGTGTGTGATTTTCCGTACATTCATTCATACATTCTAATTGACATTAATAGTATTATATCATCTTATTTCACTCTAATGTTACCAAAAAAATTTTCATTCTAGAAGGATTAAGGAGAATACCTAGAATTTTTATCTATAAGGTTGTGATATCCCTAGAACAAGTAGACACTATACTTGCAGGGAAGCTGCTGAAAGTTCTAGGATTGTGTCACTGCTTACACTTCATGTTTTTTTGTATTTCTTTTGTATTTAGTTGCTCTAAATAATTTGACATATACATGAAAACTCTTAAGGAATTTAATATCTGAAATTATTTCATTTATAACTTGTTGAACACATTTATAGGTTAGGTATCTTGATGCTTATATCAAATGGAAAGATATTGTGTACCCATAAGATCATTGTCCTGACTATAAGGCTATGGAAAAAGAGGGCGTTTCTTTTAGGAATGCTACATTTTGTGGGAAAATATATGAAGGTGGTGAGGCTAATCATTTATTGGACATTGGAAACCTATAATACATTCTTATCTCTATTGTCAAACATGATAGAAAAATTTAAGAGACTGAAGGTAGTGTATTCCATGTTTCCTTCGATCTGTTCAGATATCTTTGTTCCCTTTCATTATAATGTGATGGTTGTGTGATGTGCTGAATTTTTCTGTTAATTTGTTGATTAATAAATAAATTTTGGCTTGAAGCAGGTTTGTGTTAGAGACGATTCTTGTTTGAAGCAAGTTTATGTTAGCAATGGGTATGTGAAGAAGGAAGTGACTAGGTGCAATCCTATGTTATTGAATACAACAACAATATAAATGTTGGCCTACTTGTTAGCCCAAGTATGTCCTAAAAATATTATGATTCCCATCAGTCACGGGGATTATTCCTCCTTCAAGTGCTTCAGGAAGTTAATCAATTTAGAGGACACCATCATAGAATCCATGAGTAGCTGTAAGTATAACCATTCTGCTCCTCATGGTTTACTCTAAACTAGCAGGTATTTCTCACATTTTTATTTTAATCATTCATCTGTTGCACCTTGTGCTTTGGGATTCTTCATTGGTAGTCACATGGACACAGTGTATGAACCCATCACAACTACACTAATTATAAATCTTAATGGAAGCATAGTATGGAGTCTGGCTCACTAGTATTTTGCACCATAATCCCATGATTATTATTACAAACAATACTAATTGTAACTAGTAACAAAGGTAGAGGATGGCCTATTATCTTATGTAGCAAACCACCGCTTAATGCTCGTTTTACCTTTTCAAATATTTTATGAAAAAACTTTTATTAAGAGTATCTATTCAGCCAAATTTTCTCAACTCTGGCACCTCCCCAAGTGACAACCCATAGTCCCTTAGGGGATGATTAAGAGTATATATTCAACCAAATTTTCCCCAGACTATCACTTACCCAAGTGAGGCAATGCAGAAGGGACAATTAAGAGTATCTATTGAGCCAAATTTACCTTAAGACTCGCACCTACCTAGGTGAGGAAGCCCACTAAGGATCAATTAAGTAATAGTATCTATTCAACCAAATTTTCCCAGGGACTTTCACCTGACCAAGTGAGATAGTCCATTAAGAGCAATTAAGAATATATACTCAACTAAAATTTTCAAACACTTGCACTTAACCAGGTGAGCTAGCCCACTAGGGGCAGTCAAGAACATCTACTCAGCTAAATTTTCCCAAGACTTGCATGTAGCCATGGCACTCTGGCTAAGGAAAAAAAACAGCCTTGTTTCACCACCCATCCAAGTCCAGGTTCACTTGATTTTGTATATCAATATTAAATTGATGCATTTTAACTAAATATTTCTCTTATGTTTTTCCTATAATTGGTGAAATTTCCGGTAAAGGATTTGGAAGTCGGAGGATAATCTGATAAAAGTAACTAGAACCTTCCCATGGGACATCCTATTAGGGAGATTAAGACTGTCTATTCAGAAAAATTTTCCCAAGACTTGCAACTACCTTATTGAGAAGGCCCACTAGGGAAGAACCTACTAAGGCAATTGAGAATATCTATTTAGAAAAATTTGTCCAGGACTTGCAACTACCCAGGTGAAATAGCTTACTGTAGACAAACATGTTTAGGGGAATTTGAACCTTCTTTGGGGAATAACAACACCCCTATTTTACCAACCAACCAAAACCCATTCAAATTTTCTTTGACTCTATGTGTGTATGTGTTTTTCTTTTCAACTCTTTTCTCTCTTTCTAATTCTTGTGTGTGCTCTTGGAAAAGTTGAGACAAGTTCAAACCCACTGGAACCATCCATGCAAATTTTGTACAATCCCCATAGCCAAGAACATATCGTACTAGAGTCAAAGAACTAGGAGATATATATTTTCCATGTCTATCTTTTACGTGCACATATGGCCATCAATTCAATTTGTCATTGGTTATCACATTCACTACTACAATATAAAGTCAAATGTTGAAAGATCCTGGCTATGGAAACTAGACCATTTATCACCTAAGAAGCTCAACTTGTTTTTTTTTGTTTCCTAGACTGTTTGCAGTGCCTACAAGGCTCAAGGAAACAATGAGTGGTATTAGGGAAATAGTATGTTGTCATTTTTTGTTTTAAATCACCATGAAAATGGTCATTAAATTTATGAAAGGCTTCAAAGTTGTGCCACTTTGCAATATCAATTTTCTAAATGCAAGCCATATTCTTGCAAAATATGTTCCCAAAAGTTTTTTTATACTGAAAAATAGAGGCAACATTATCAATGGGAAATAAATAATCATTTTGAAAGCCCCTCGAAGTGTTTTAAGATATACTCCCATTTTCTCTCATCAGTCATTGTTTTAGTCAAGGCTAAAAATATTCATAAAATTATAAATTATCTCAAGATAAATGGGTTCTTTCAGTTGTCGGCATAACTGTAAATTGCAGATCTATCACTCAAAATATTTACAGATGATAGGGCATCTTCTCTACCTATGGAAGAGAAGCTCTGCATTAAATAGAGAATTATTCTTTTGGTCCTATAATATGCTATAACTTTAAAGATAGTAATATATTTACACAAGGGACATTCAAAGATAGGTAGTGTAGCAATTGTGCCCCAAAAATAATAGAAATAACTTCCTCTTGTTGATTTTGTCTTTGACATGTACATTACTTTGCAGTTGGCTAACTTGACCTATTCCATATTGGTGTAGGATACAAATCTTCATAGCACAAATATACATTTAGCCATCTTGATTTATTCATTAGAGCATATGCATATTTTACACAGAATAGTTAACTTAGTTCATATAGATTACAATCTCAAAATTGTTCTAAGACTTCTTATAGAATGGAATAAATGTATTCTACTTGTATGTTTTGTACTTCCCAACACTTCGTTTACACCTCCACCAGATATTCATAACTTCCATAACCATTAGGTAGATACTTGCAACTTTGATGTTATTTTTCTTGTTTAGTAAAATATTTGCCAAGACTTTACAAAGTTTTATAATTTCTCGAAAGTTGTATAATTTATAATTTATAAAGTTTCAAGGTTTATTTTTTTTAAGTCTAGTTCTTTAAAGAGTGCTAGCTCAATGGAAGAGCACATGCTTTACAAGCAGGAGGTTGGTGGTTTGATTCCATTGTGTCCTGATATTCATATGAAATTGTGACAAAGACTCTTTTGACCATCACTAATGAGCTTACAGTGACTTTTTTGAACCCTCACCAATGAGCTTATGGTAACATTTTTTTACCACCGCCAAAATATGAAATGGTGAGGATCAACGACTGCCACCATATATATGCATCAATAGCGACAGCCATGAAAGGTCCATCACCATAAATCGTTGTTGTTCAAATGAAATAGTGACGATCACTATCTGTGATTATAATAATTATTTGTAACGGATCTCGAATGTCACCACAACACCTATACCTTTGGTGATGTTCGATTTTTGGTGATGGAGGCTAAGGTCCATCACCATTTCTCATATAAAATCGTGATGGTCACTATTCATCATTATAAATCATTATTGGTGACGAACCTTGAATGTCACCCCATCACCTTTACTTTTGGCGACGCCACCTTTGGTGACGTTCAGTTTTTTGTAACGGAGGCTCTTTTGACCGTAATCAATGAGCTTATGGTGACATTTTTCGACCCTCTCCAATGTCCTTTTTTCTTGTAGT
Organism: Pinus albicaulis; assembly: GCA_034641835.2. NCBI lineage: Eukaryota > Viridiplantae > Streptophyta > Pinopsida > Pinales > Pinaceae > Pinus > Pinus albicaulis. Next base: position 1,558,688,926 of record CM076580.1, on the reverse strand, counting down.
GTGTTTGATAAATCCTCACTGATGTCTCGGTCGACCATGCTCATCCAAATTGGAAATTTCCCCCGTGGGTCCCATCCTTTCCAAATCTAATCGAAATGATAAATATGCTTGGTTTGTAGTTGTTTAATGATATGAATCAAAAGGATTTGTGCCCCTTACACTCCATATAAATGATCTCTCCCAATCCTAGCCGTCCTGCTGGGTCCAATGAAACAACATAGGTTCTTGATATGTTAGATAAACTTAACCGATGGTGGATTTCAGGTCGTGTCAATAGTTATGGTTAACATTTGTGGTTTTCGGTACCTAGTATTGGTGACTCATGGTATTGAGCTCTTGGTATTACATGTAGTTGAAGCTGTTAAATAGCTTCGGTATTCTCCATTGTAGTGAGCCATGGTTGAGCAGTGAAAGCTTGGATTGTTGGCCAGCTTGACTATGTTTTATCCAAGAACAATAATATATCTATTGTTGGTAGGTTTTTCCCAAATGGAGTTTTCCAGGGTAAATCATGGTGTATATGGTTTGTGAATTATTGCTTGATTATTATATGTATTTCTCTCATAATGTTTTGAATCCTATAAATGGTATTAGAGCCAATAATGTCTGGTATTCATGGAAGGGCCAAATGGTTGTGTACATGTGATAAATCTCATATGCATTCATTGATATGTGATTGAGCAGAGTTGGAATAATGGAAAGAGATTTCTTGATGTGACCAGGAACAAAAATATTTGTTTAGGCTGTGGTGAGAAGTGCTATGAATTATGTCCACTAAGACATTGCTAAAGGAAAGGTATAGTCAAAGGATGAGTTAGGATGATACCTATGTAGTTGCCATGTGTTTGAGGTTGTATGAATGCACAAGGACTTCACTAGGGGGAGAAATACCATACCAAATGCGTTCATATTGAGGGATATATATTGAGGAAAAAATGACATAATAAACTGATCATATAATAGGGGGGAAATGGTTTTTATATTGGAAAGTATAAAATATAAAGCTCAAAGTTAACTAACAGATATAAAGGGTAATAAAAAGTGCCAAAGAAAAAATGGATACCTACAATATCTAATGAAAATAGAGGATTTTTAAATTGGGTAAATGTATTAGGTTTGTATTAATAGGGGGTTAAATAATGTGATTTTTAGAGGTATTTTCAAATATTTAGTGGAATTAAGGGTATTTTTTAGTCTATGAGAGGTTAATTGAGTGAAGCCCCCTATATGAATGAGAAAAGCGAGAGAGTTTAAGAATGAATCCTACATTCTAATCCTATTCTAAAGATGATGTTGCAACACCAAAGAAGTATGAGATATAATTTTTTTATATTCAATTTAAAAAATTGTGTCAGCCCTGATAAAATATGTAGTTTTCAAAGCAAGTTGTTGTTGAGAGCGACAAAGCGAAAACAACATGAATTGATAGCTACTACATGAAATGATGATAAAACAAATTCTAGAAGTTTCTTTGAATTTCTACATCAATATCAATAGATATTGATGTATTAGATATTTTTTAAATTTACGAAAGGGATTTTGAGAAGATATGCAAACTTTTACACCAAGATCGATCGATGACGTGAAGTTTTGTTAAATCCTGGAGGTTGTGGCATTGCCGATAACATTAATAACTCAGAAATTCAAGAATCGTAGTGCCTTAAGGAAAATTATAGGGTTCGGTGCAGAGGAAAAACTTGAATGGTTGGACATGAAAGAAGCTGTAAACTCTTCAAACTCTGAATTCATTCAAGCAATTTCCAAGCATCTGACTTGACAATTGGATAATTGCTGTTTCAAGGAAGTTATTTAGAAAAACGTGGCATGAGGCACCAAGAAATATCATGAGAATGAAATGGACATGTGGAATAAATAAACCAGGAAGAAGCTGAAGTCGAGGACTCAGAAGGTTGTTCATGGAGAAAGAAGTCACTGCAATGGATTCTGGATTGAGATAAAAAAAGATGTGGAATGATCAGAAAGATGGTGATTCCATATTCACCACACACGTCAGGGTAGAGGTTCGTGAAGATGTAGAAGTTCATGGAAAAATGATCATCGAAGCGGTTAGGGATCTTGGTCGGGGCTTGGATATAGATCCTAGCATATGAGGATTGGATATAGAGCTTGGTCGATTTTTTTTTTTGGTTCATTTAACAAAATTGTTTATATATTGAAAGATGTGGTTGAAATTGAATAAGTCGTCGGAATATGAATAGGACCGGGTCTTTAATATATAGTTACCTTAATTGAGCTATAATTTTTAACAAGGATAATGGGAGCGGAATTGTTTTGGATCTGGCCATTGAAAAGGACGTCTCACCATGAACGTGAACACGTAAATCATGAGATAGTAAAGCAGGTTTGAGATAATGGGATAGTGGTCTCACAAGGTGATATGTAATTTTTTTTTTTTTTTTGGGAAGCAATGGTTTTGTGTGGTGTGGAAAGGAGAGTAATTTGTGTGGAAGCAAGTTATTTGTGGTGAAATGAGAGAATGATCATTTAATGAGGGGATGGTAACAAATAATAAAAAGGAAGAGAAAGAAAGAATTATAATGGAGTCAAAAGGTTTTACATGTAAATGGGCATATCTTATAATACCTAGTATGACATGCATATTTTGGTAAATAATCATTAGTAAGTTTAGATGTAGGTCTAGCTGATATAGGGGAGCATGTGGAAGCATGTTGAGGTAGGACGACATGAGAAATTCTTAAATACCTTAAGGTTGGTAGGGTAGGTCCTGGAGATGAGTGATGGTGGATGACTCACTTGGTTTGTTTGGCTAGATTAGGTTAAGGAAAACCCAAAGTCAAGTTTAAAAGGAGGATTGTTAGATAAACTTGACCCGATGGTGGAGTTAAGGTTTTGTCAACAATGATGGTTAACAGTTGTGGCTTTGGGCACCTAGAATTACTCACTCATGGTATTGAGCTTATAGTATTACATGTAGTTGAAGCCGGTAAAAAGCTTGGGTATTCTCCATTGTCATGAAAGGCTTGGGTATTCTCCATTGTAGTGAGCCATGGTTGAGCGGCGCAAGCTCAATGTTTTAGCCAAGGACAATAATAGATATATTATTGGATGGTTTTTCCTTGAATGGGGTTCTCCAAAGTAAATCATAGTGTATATGATTTGTGTATTGTTGCTTGATTATTATACTTATTTCTCTCATAATATTTTGAATCCTAACACGATAGACCATTCCATTGACGCTAACAAGATTCTCCAAATGCAGGAAGTTGGTTTTGTGCATATAACACCTTGTCTAATCCACTCCACTATATCTTTATTCTTTAAATACTTCGAATAATATTGTTCCAAATACCACTTCGAGCGAGCACCAACTAGAAACTCATAGTCAATAGGGGCCATTCAAAAATTGTATCTTTTTTATACCCCATCCCCCAAAATTTGGGCTCTTTGTAATTGATTCTAATTTGACTAAATGTATTTTCTACCTCCTCTTACACATGAAAATATAATGTATGTGATGATGGAATTTATGCATGTGATAATACCACTAGGGAGTCTATATAGATGGAACCAATACACTTAGATATTCTACAAAAAAGATTGCACCAACACAATTCTGTCAGCAAGGGACAACCACTTGAATGTCCAATTGCTTAATTTCCTTTTGAAGATATAAATGAGCCATTTCTATTCAAATCTATGATAATTGTTTGTTTTCATGTGAAACCCCAAATATGTGAATCCTTCATCCACCGGAGCTTGAGAAATTCCAAAAGTGTTAGCGATTTCAACCACCAATGAAGAATCCCTCACATATTCTACAAAAAAGATTGCACCAACACAATTCTGTCAGCAAGGGACAACCACTTGAATGTCCAATTGCTTAATTTCCTTCTGAAGATATAAATGAGCCATTTCTATTCAAATCTATGATAATTGTTTGGTTTCATGTGAAACCCCAAATATGTGAATCCTTCATCCACTGGAGCTTGAGAAATTCCAAAAGTGTTAGCGATTTCAACCACCAATGAAGAATCCCTCACAGAATGTAAGAAAATTGATTTGTGTTGGCTCATAATTAAGCCAAATGCATTGCCAAAAGTGTAAGTGATGTGCTAGAGATGTAACTACTACCCCACCAAAACCTAACATAAATTAAGTGTGTCGCTCACAAACATTAAGTGGGAGATGGAGGAATTTCTAGTAATATGGAAACCCAAGAATAAACCCATAGCCTTATCCATCTTGATTTTAATATTGAGACTCTCAATGACAATTAAAACAAGAGGGGTTGCAAAGGCAACAAGTCTCGGACCTGCAGGGATATGCATATGGGTGCAGCATAGGGTTATTTTAGAATTCTAAAGCAAGCAGAGAGGCATTTTCAAAAAAATACATGATATCTATTGTTTTTAATGTAGTGTTGCTCAAGTTAGTGAGGTCTGACACACCTTGTTTCCACATTACAACATTTAATAAAAAATGACAGTTAATTATCTTCTTCCACTAATGTAGTTTCCCTAAATTTTGACTATGTAAAATACAATCAATAGATTAATTTCCGTCGTATGCCCTAAGATTGCATATTCCCCCTAAGTTTTCATATTCATATTACAAATAATTACAGGGCTACATCACCCTTTTTCATTTATTTAATAGGGGGTTGCGGGCTGTGCCTATTTATCTCAGAGATATGCTGCTAGAGGTTCTCAATCTCGATATGGAAGAGATGTAAGCTATGGCTTTGCCTTTGTCTTTGTTTCCTTTGAAGTCTAATGTAGGGCCAATGCCAACAAACTAGTTGTATTAAATCAATTCCTCTTACTTCACTCCATATTATGTTGGAGAGCATTGATACACCATTTCAATTTCAAGTCCCAAGCTGGTAATAGTAAGATTTGTTGAGAAGCATGCCAACATTGCACCTTTTAAGCTAGCCCAACAAAGGTGGAATTCCTTTGTCAATTTTTTATTCTATTATACATCCACATAGATAAATTGTAGGTAGCCGGTCTTGGGTAAGAACATGGAATAACTAGAAATGAATACATGGAAATAATTTTGTAGGGACAGTCCAATCAAAAGAAGCTTATTTTCAGCAGGTAATGTTTTCAATTCCATCAACAATTTGCAGTCAAAGTTTTTTAATCGGTGTCACTGCATCCATGCAACAATAGAATAAGAAACCTAAAAGCAATCAGCTATTGCATAACAAGAAAAAAAACCATAGTAATCAATCATTTTGTTCCTTAGGCAAGCCAAATGCTTTGGAAAAATAAATGAATTAAAATATCTTATGCATAAACTCTAAGCTATGAATCAGATATTGTAAAAGAAACATATACTATCTCTCAAATATTTATACATATTTTTTCTTGGAAACCCATCACTTAGATGGGTAAGAGGTCAACATAGAGTCTTTTACTTTCAACTTAAAGATCTACCATCAAAGAAAGATACAAGGGTTATTAGTTTTTCATCCCCCAAAAGAGGAACCATTAGACGAAAATTCTATTATGGCCTTGGCCGTTTTGTTAGTTTACGCCTGCAGACATGTAATGAAAAAATTTGAGAAAGAAAACTAGAATGTCATTGGAAGAAAGAAAATATTAATTAATCATTTATATGCCCACAATAAAGGGTCTAGAGCCTTTTGGGCCAATGAAAATGGATACCACTGCTAATTTAATTTTGAAGAATGTAACTTCAAGCAGAGGGAAACGATAAATATGTTGAAAAATAACAAACATGAGATATAACACAATTGTATCAAATTGGTAGCAGTTAGTTCCAATGTGATGAATATCTGGTCCTTCACAACCTTTCAATAAATAACCTTTAGGCTTGATATTAGCCTAACAAGATCCAAGCCATTTTACCAGTTATGAATGAATTTTTGGCATAACCCTAATAAAATATTATCTAATGACACATGACGACTAGCACAAGCTACTGTACTTGCATAAATGATAAAAATAATATTATGGGACGACACATGGCTGGTAGAAAATGCTATTGCAATTGCACAATGAATAAAAGAAAAGTACCTATAAGTTAAAGTCATTAATTCTTTTGTTTGAACTAGATGGCAACTATATGTCTCAAGACACTCACATCTCATAACTATCCAAATTACTTAACCATGGGAAATTTTAGGGGCTAATATTCGTATCTGGACTAATTTTCAATGATTTTTCCATAAAATAGATTCACCAATTTTCATTTTTTATAAAAATGATTCATCCAAATTTTACAATATAAAACTATTTTATGTCAAAAATCACCAACATTATTTAGAGACTATATAAAAAACCATTCTAAATTTGAATAATTTTACAAATATATTAATAAATTTTTTATAGTTTTCATATTACGGACTAGTGAGATTTGCTAATATTTTTAATCTTCAGATAATTTTTCATCCTTAAAACTTTCCATGTATAACTCAACCTCTATCTAGGCCACATTTTTTTTGCAATTACAATAGAAACTAACCTAAGGAGAATGAGCTCCCTAATAACCTCTGACATCTATTATTTCCAGCACATAAATGTTCATAACAAATAAATATTCATAGAAAGTAGTGCTGAACATGTGACATGGTGTGGATTATGTGTTATAAAATTATCTTTAAATAAAAGGAAGCCAAAATACTAGAAGGATGATATCTACTCTATTATTTCAACGAGAAAAGAACATAAAGACAAACATCTCATGAATTTTCACTTTTATATAAGAAAAATAGACTTTTTAAGTGAAAAATACACTTTAAACATGAAGCATGAATTTAGTTAAGAATATAAGTAGTTTGATAATATGGAAACTAAGAAACCTCCTTGTAAATGAATTTAACAGAGCAAAAACTCTGTTTATTTATCTTGTAACACTATGGTTCATAGGTGGGATTGACAAAGTATTAAGTTATGCTTTAAATATCTATTATTGTCATGGTTTTCCTGATTTTAAAGGCATGTTTCAGAAAGGGATTGGAATAGGTGTGTAAGTTGACACTTCCTAGACAATAATTAGCCCCCGACCTAGAATTAAAGTGGAAGGAACTCCATCTATGTCATGGGATGTAACTCCTAACCTCACCGTAATTCCTTGAAGCAATTTCCAACAAAGAAAAAAATAAATCTGTAATCCAAATTAAACCCAATGGGATGATATATCCCCGAGTTGTGTGACCATTTCCATGATCGGGAATCCTCTACAGTTTCAACATGAATTTAAGGTTTTATATCTCTAAAACCTTGCTTCAACACACCTTGGAACCCCACTTCAAGCCACTTTGGGGCTAAGGCTTCTTAGAAATTATCAATCCACGTCAAAACTTGGGTTTTATTTGTAATGAAACTTCAACAAGTTAGGAATCAACCTAGTGATTGGGCTACTTGGCCACTAAGAAACATGCTACAACATAATTATGCTTAAAGGATTGGATTTTGATTATAGGAGCAAAGGATCTTCTGTAATTGTAATTTTGTGCAACTAGCAGCTAGATAAAGTAAGCATCCCATGAAAATGTAAGCAGATACAAATATTTAGAGTCCAAACCTAGGTTATAGTGTCACTAAATGTAAAATTATCTTGGGAAATTAACAATAATAGCTTACATTATTACCTATATTAGTCCATAAGGATCTGTTGAAAATATTAAATCCAACAGTGCAAAGGAAGGACAACAGGAGCCGAAGTCCGTTTTTGTTTTTTCTTGTACGCCAACCGTTTTTATTTGGCACATTTTGTTTTTGATTTAAATGGGCCATGTCAACCATGTGGAGCCCACGACTACACGTCATACAGACCATCGCAGACCAAGTCATATAGTTTGCGATGCAATATTGCCGATATCGCATATCGCATATCGCATGCACAAAGTATCAAGTCATTCATCGCAAAGATGGATGCGATAAAAGATTATCAATTTTTCTTGAAGTTTGTTTGAAGTCTGTCGGGGTCCACCACTAGCCAATAAAATGGCTATCACGCAGAAATGAGTATGACATCACTGAACCATTTTGGTATGCAAAAAGTACATGAAATGGAGTTTAGTTTTGTTTTGAGATCCGACTGGCTCCACCTTCGACCAATAGGAAGACGATTGTGAAACTTTTGATCCCTACGTCATCAAGGGCATTTGGTATGCAATAAATTCATTCAAAGGAATTTAATTCCTGTTTTGAAATCTGTGATGGGTTAAAGTCCGCCCATCTCAATGAGTGTGATCATCGTTGATCTAGGATCAACGGTTACCCGCGGGCACTAACAGCCCGCTGTTTAAATAGAGGAGTGCCTCCGCAGTTGACTCGATCATCAGGCATTGACTGAAGATCAATGGTGGAGATTAACTGTGGAAGCATATCCTGACTCTTCGAACCCGTCGAGGGGTGCTGCTACAATGAACCGCCGAAGGGGTGCTGCTGCAATGAACCTGCCAAGCGGTGCCACCACGATTAACATGGCCACCATGCAGTTCGACAATGAACAGGAGATCGGTGAATTTTGTTGTTAAGCCATCAAATAGCATTCAATTAGAGTAGGTTAAGATTTTTGTATAAATTCATACAGTCGGTTAGTGAAAAAATAAGTAGAGGGAATCATGTGATGAAATTATTGAAATCCGAGATGGCAGAATTTGAGAGAGACAAAGAGCAATTGTAAACACTGCATGTGTAGCAGTTTGAAGGATTTGTTTTGTGAATCTAGGACTTCGTTTTGAAGACAGAATTCTAATTCTATTATAGAATTTTCATGTTTAATGAAATTGTTTTTTTATGCATCTCTGTCCACATCTTTTCAATTAATCTCTGTGTTGAATAGAGGAATTTCATTTCCTCTGTGTTGTTTGTAATTTTTCAGAAATTCCAACATGGTACCAGAGCTAGTCTAGGCACTTAGTGAACGAAGCAGAGATCGCTCTTCACTGCAGAAGCTGTAAGAAGATTGTTTCTGTCGTGTTAGCATAGTTACAATGGTAGTAGCAGGCACTAGCTTGACGAATCCCAACTTCCACAGTTTAACGGGAAGAACCATGATTATTGGGCAATCACGATGAGAGCCCTGTTTGCTTCATAGGACATATGGGAGCTAGTTGAGAATGGCTACCCAGAACCAGCAGATGCAACATCGTTGGCTTCTTTGACAACAACAAAAAGAGAATTTTTAAGAGATAATATGAAGAAGGACTCCAAATCCCTCTTCTATCTCTTTCAATCAGTGCATGAGAGTATTTTCCCAAGGATTGTAGCAGCAACAAAGTCTAAGGAGGCCTGGGATATTCTCAAAACAGACTATCAAGGCATGGAGAAGGTGAAGACAACAAAATTGCAAATTTTGAGGAGAGATTTTGAAACTCTCTGTATGAAAGAGTCTGACACCATAGACTCATTCTTCACTCATGTTAGTGGATTGGTTACCTAGATAAGGTCTCATGGAGAGACAATTGAAGAAAGAATAATAGTGCAGAAAATCTTGAGAAGTCTACCCTCAAGATTTGATGCCATAGTAGTGGCAATAGAAGAGACAAAGGATCTCTCATTATTTACAGTGGATGAGCTTAGTGCATCCCTGATGTCTCGTGAACACAGAATGAACAGAGGAACAGATTCCTCATTGGAACAAGATTTTAAGACTCAGATGTCTTTTGGCCAAAGCAGAGTCCAAGGAAGATCAAACAACTAAGGAAGAGGAAGAAATCAAAATAGAGGAAGAAATATCCTTGCAAATACAAATGGAAGGAGCAGCCATCAGAACCAGAATGAAGGCTCAAGCCAATATCAAGCACATGGACAAAGGTATGATAAATTCCAAGTCCATTGTCATTACTGTAAGAAGTATGGTCATTATGCCAATGAATGTAGGAAGAAACAGAATAACATGAATAATAGGCAGAATGTTAATTTTACAAAGAAGAAAAGAACCAGAAGAATGTGGTGTTAACATGTTATATAGCACAATATAGACAAGATGATGTGTGGTCCTTAGACTCAGGTTATAGTAACCACATGACTAGAAACATAGCAATGTTTGCCAATCTTGATGAAAATGTTAAATATGAAGTAACAACAGGAACTGATAGTAAGATCTATGTCAAGGGAAAAGGCAGAGTAAGTATCTTGACAAGAAATGGAGAACAGAAGTTTGTGCCGGATGTATATTATGTACCTGGCTTGAAATGTAATCTTTTGAACATTGGACAGCTCATAGACAAGGGCTACAATGTATTCTTTAAAGATGATGTGTGCACAATCATGGACATACCTCCAAGCAAGAAAGTCATTACAGAGGTGCAGATGACAAGCAATAGGACGTTTCCTCTCAAGCTCAGATCAAAATTGAAGGAAAGAGGGAATGTATCAGCTGTAACACAAGAGGTATTTCAAGAGGAAGTGAAACATGACAACTGGTTATGGAAATTGAGATTTGGACATCTCAATTTTGGAGGCCTGAAATTGTTGCACAGAAAGGGAATGGTAAAAGGATTACCATTGATTGAAAAACCGGGCAGCCTTTGTGAAGGTTGCATCTTGGGCAAACAACACAAAGAAAGCTTTCCATCAGGAAAGAGCATAAGGGCAAAAGCACCCTTAGAAATAGTCCATTCAGATATGTGTGAACCAATGCAAACACCATCTTTAGCTGGCAACAAATATGTTTTGACATTCATAGATGATTATACCAGAAAGACATGGGTGTATTTCTTAAAACAGAAGAGTGAAGTGTTTGAGAAGTTCTGCCACTTCAAAACTCCTGTTGAGAAGTAGAGTGGGCACTACATAAAAGTGCTAAGAACTAACAGAGGTGGAGAATACATCTCCAAAGAGTTCCTATGTTTCTGTAGAGAGAATGGCATACACAGGCAGTTTACCACTAGGTACACACCTTACCAAAACAGTTTTGCAAAAAGGAAGAATAAGACCATTATGGACATGGTCAGAAGTATGTTTAAGGAAAAACATTTGCCAAATGAGTATTGGGCTGAAGTTGTCAATTGTGCAGCGTATATCTTAAATAGATTCCCAACCAAAGCTGTCATGAACAGAGTTCTGAAAGAAGCATGGAGTGGAACAAAGTAGTTTGTCACTCACATGAAAGTTTTTGGATGTGTGGCTTATGCACATATCCCAGATAAATTGAGAAAGAAGTTGGAAAGAAAGGGGGAGAAGTGTATCTTTGTTGGATACAGTGATGAGTCCAAGGCATACAGATTGTATAATCCATCCACCAAGAAGTTTGTTATAAGCAAAGATGTGCGGTTTATTGAAGAAGAAGCTTGGGATGGAAGCTTAGAGAAAATAATGAATGTGAAGACATGTGTGTCTCATGAAGAACAAGAGGAAGGGATAGCAGCAGATAATCCTTCATTGGTGGCTCCTCCTCCACCACCACAAGAACAACAAACCACACCACAAACTAGAAATATACTAGCCTTGAGAAATCAAGGAAGTACTTCTCCAAGCACACCACATGGAAGAGAAACTCCCTCGAGTTGAAGTGGAACTCCAACTACACCAAGAAGACCAAGATTTAGAAATCTGAGTGAGTTTTGTGAACAAGGAGAGGTAAATGATAATGCTGGTTTGAACTCTTTATTTGCTTTGTATTGTCATGTTGATGACCCAATTCATTTTGAAGAAGTTGTAAAGGAAGAAAAATGGATTGAAGCAATGATGAAGAGATTGGTGCAATAGAAAAGAGTAATACATGGGAGTTAGTGGACCTCCCTAAAGGTAAAGAAGTCATTGGAGTAAAATGGGTCTACAAAACCAAGAGCAATGCTAAAGGCAAGATTGAAAGACACAAGGCCAGACTTGTTGTCAAAGGCTACAAGCAGCAACAAGGAAGAGATTATGAAGAAACTTTTGCACCAGTTGCAAGAATGGAAACAGTGAGAACAATGTTGTCCATAGTAGCACAACACAAGTGGAAAGTTCACCAAATGGATGTGAAATCTGCATTCCTGAATGGAGTGTTTAAAGAAGAGGTATATGTTAAAAAACCTCCAGGCTATGAGATTGAAGGCCAAGAGCACAAAGTATGCAAGTTGAAGAAAACTCTTTATGGGTTGAAGCAAGCACCAAGAGCATGGTACAGCAGGATAGATACTTACCTGACTAAAAATGGATTTGAGAAATATGATGGAGAACCCATAGTCTACATAAAAGAAATTGATGGTAATATTATTATTGTTGTTTTATATGTAGATGATTTAATCTTTACTGGCAATGAAGTTTCTCTCATTGCTGATTTTAAAGCAGTCATGAAAAGTGAATTTGAAATGACTGATTTGGTTTTTCTGAGATATTTTCTTGGAATAGAAGTAGAGAAAAATGAAAATGTGATTTTTATTTCCCAAGCAAAATATGTTGAAGAAGTGTTGAAAAGATTCAACATGTACAACAACAAGGCAACTGTAACTCCAACTATCATGGTGTTAAAATTGAGCAAAGAAGACAGCAGCAAGGATTTTGATCCAAGTTTGTATAAAAGCATAGTTGGCAGCCTCATGTATTTGGCTGCAACTAGGCCTGATATTATGCATGTTGTAAGTTTAATTTCCAGATTCATGGAAAAGCCAAAAGAGACTCATTGGCAGGCAACCAAGAGGATTCTAAGATATGCGAATGGAACAAAGAGTTATGATATCTTATACTCCTCATTTGAAAATTTTGAATTAATTGGTTATACTGACAGTGATTGGGCTGGGAGTATAGATGTCACGAAGAACACATCTGGATATGTGTTTCATATGGGATTAGGAGCCATTTCATGGGCTTCCAAGAAGCAACCAATAGTTTCCTTATCAACAACAGAGGAAGAATATGTGGCAGCTACAATAGCAGCATGTCAAGCAGTTTGGATGAGAAGAATGTTAAGGAGTTTGTGTCATGAACAGGTAAAAGGCACAACAATTTATTGAGATAATAGCTCAGCAATAGCATTATCAAAGAATTCAGTGTTTCATAAAAGAATGAAAAACATTGATGCCAAGAATCACTACATTAGAGAGCTAGTGAACAATGGCGAAATTGTTCTGAAGCATTGCAGAACTGAAGAGCAGTTTGCTAATATACTGACAAAACCATTGGGACAAAAGAATTTTAATTACTTGAGGAAATGTCTGGGTTTGCTAGAGAATCCAACAGGTAAATTTAAATGGGAGTGTTGAAAATATTAAATCCAATAGCATAGAGGAAGGACAGCAGGAGTCGAAGTCCATTTTTGTTTTTGCTTGTACGCCAACCATTTGTATTTGGCGCATTTTGTTTTTGATTTAAATGGGCCACATCATATGTGTGGAGCCCATGACTCCATGTCATACAGACCACTATATACTAAGTCATATAATTTGCAATGCGATATTGCCGATATCGCATATCGCATGCACAAAGTATCAAGTCATTCATCGCAAAAATGGATGCGATAAAGGATTATCAAATCTGCTTGAAATTCGTTTGAAGTCTGTCGGGGTCCACCACTAGCCAATCAAATGGCTATCGCACAGAAATGAGTATTACGTCACTGAACCATTTCGGTATGTGAAAAATACATGAAATGGAGTTTAGTTTAGTTTTGAGATCCGGCGGGCTCCACCTCCGACCAATAGGAAGACGATAGCACAACTTTTGATCCCTACATCATCAGGGGCATTTCGTATGCAATAAATTCATTCAAAGGAATTAAATTCCTATTTTGAAATCTAAGATGGGTTAAAGTCCACCCTTCTCAATAAGCACGATCATTGTTGATCTGGGATCAACGGTTACCAGCGGGCACTAACAGCCCACTGTTTAAATAGAGGAGTGCCTTCATAGTTGACCCGATCATCGGGCTTTGATTGAAGTCAACGATGGATATTAACTGCGGGAGCACAACCCGGCTCCTTGAACCCATCGAGGGGTGCTGCCGCAATGAACCACCAAAGGGGTGCTGCCGCAATGAACCTGCCAAGCGGTGTCGCCATGATTAACATGGCCACCATGCAGTTTGACAACGAACAGGATATTGGTGATTTTTGTTGTTAATCCATCAAATGGCATTTAATTAGATTAGATTAAGATTTTTGTATAAATTCATACAGTAGGTTAGTGAAAAAATGAGTAGAGGGGATCATGTGATGAAATTATTGTAAGCCGAGAAAATAGAATTTGAGAGAGACAGAGAGAAATTGTAAATACTGCATGTGTAGCAGTTTGAAGGATTTGTTTTGTGAATCCAAGACTTCATTCTGAAGACAGAATTCTAATTCTGTAATAAAATTTTCATGTTTAATGAATTCTTTTTTTTTTTATGCAGCTCTATCCACATATTTTGAATTAATATCTGTGTTGAATAAAGGAATTTTATTTCCTCTGTGTTGTTTGGAATTGTTCAGAAATTCCAACAGGAACAATCTTTCGGGCCTTACCTTTAGCCACTTTGTTTGGTTGGGCCCTACCTTGCTTACCTTCCTATCCTAGTTGAATGATTCAAGGTAGAGGAGTCTATACTTACGAGTCTTCCATGCAGCACCCTGATGTGACTAAAATGATGAACAATAAGCCATCGTTTCACAAAAAGACAAAAGAAGACATTACCACCTGGAATTGAGTGATTGACATCTATCTGTATCGAGTACTGACTATCGAATACCTTCTGTCAATGATTGTATCCTGTCTAGTAGCTAAGCCAAGTAGCCCAAGCAAGTAGCTTAATTGAGCAGAGCCTAACCAATCAACTGAGCTTGGGAGGCTTCAAAAAAGATTGTCATGCTTGTAAGAACATGAATTTGATGTCCAAACCATGAGGTATGTATAGTCCCGTTGAACCTAGTCTCCTCTCAATACAGTCATTCAGTGACTTCATTCCAACAAATTTCCTTTCACTGTCCCCACCTTATGATAGAGGGAAGGAAGTCCTTATTGCAGAGATTGTAGAGAAGGTATAAGCTTCCCTCATCATGGCTCTCAAATGGACTTTCTATTTAATGAACTACACACTTTAAGATCGTTTCCCTATAATGTACTTGTGGTGATCCACTCGATGACATGAGGTGTTTATTCATTCAATGAAGGGTAGGTTTATGTGCCAGTACTCCATGATAGTACTTGAAATCAAGAGTTGATGTCATGATTAGTATTTTTAGATCCCAAGAGTTGTTTATACATTCCATGCTTGTACTCAATCCCAATAGTCGATGCCTTGTTAGTTTTATGGAAACTAATATGAGCTTGCCAATTGCCAGTTATTAATGACAGGAGGAGGTCTTTAGATACATTTAGTGAGTCATAGTACACTAGTTAGAAATAAAAATACATAGATACATAGGAACAAGCAAAAACAAACATGACTAACAATCAGACATATGCAGGAACCCAAACCAAAATCTCCAAGATAGACACAAGATATAACTCTACAGACCTTAGCTACAACACCTAGCAAACCAATTTGAACCAACAGATAGAGGAGGCATTGACAAAGGCACAGGAGAAGATAGAATCTGCAACATCAGTGTATATATAATATCCACTTAGACCTTCCACTTATAGAAAATCGAGTTTACTAAGCAACAAAATTGGTAGAAAATGAAAATAGATATTATCTAACATTTCAAAAGTTCCTAAGTAACCAGTACGCTTGCCTTGACAAGAAGACTGGTTCCTATCTTGCTTAGGAAGGGAACAAGAGCAACAACTACTCAATGTAAAGGTAATTGCAACTACTTGATGCTAGTGTTGTTATGCAACTATAATGTAAAGGTAATTATGCAACTACTTGACACCAGTTATTATGTAGCTACTTTCATTATGCATAGAATGTGGTTTATCTCTTGCTTAGGTGCATAAACCAATAAAACTTGCATACTAAGTGTAAATATAGTAGCAAACCTAGTTTTCCACCAAACTCAATCACATGTAGCTTCTTACAAATGAGTTAAGTGGTTTCTTGAAACCCTGCAAAAATTTCCTTAAAGTAAAGATAGACATAATTTTCTGGACCAACTTCAAAAAGAGTCTGGATTTCTAAGGTCCTCTAGAGACCACACCCTGGATAACGTCACCTCCAAACTGATATGCATGTGTTGCTGGTTGTAAGAAATGGAGTGGATGACAACCAACAAGAATGGCTGGGAATGAAATGACTCACATAGTTTTAACTTGATTCTATAACTCAGAGCATTGAAAATCCATATGGATACACCATTTGATGGCATGCTGACAACTCAGAGACCATAATGCTGGTCATATGGAATTAATAATTATAAGAACATAATTTTTTTAATGGGAATACAATTAAATTATAATAAAAAAATACTAAATAAAGAAATAAAAATCGAAAACTCGTTGGTAATCACCCTAAGCTTGCATGCAACCCATAGAATCTCCCATACAACTATTCGTCTAAAACTAAAATCCAGGAACCTGATCATCAAATCTCCATAAATGAGACTAATCCCAACCCTTCTCTCATTGGTGTGAAATTTAGTATTTTGGTGTGAAAGCTAGTAGTCAGTGCGAGGAATCTCACTACCTCTCCTGAAGTAGTTATATCATATACAAAGCTTGTTTCATCTCACAAAACCCTGAAGCATGAAGTATTGTGAAAATAGAGGCCATGCCCCTGGCTATAACAAGGAGAGCAACATGTTGCATACCTAGATGTAAGAGAAAAAGCAAGAGGCAAGTGAGTTTCTCAAAATGCAATCGTTTTACACTGAACATTCTGCCACAAGTTCACATGAATTTATTCACGTGTTTATGATGTGTACAATATTTACACAAGTGATTTACTGTCTTCTATGTAGATACTTGGGGTGGGCAAGAATGCTAGTCGACATGATATTTAGAAATCATCTCACAAGTATGTTGGCACGATATTCAAAAAGAATCAAAGCATGTATGTTATGTATGTTTTGTGAGCGTATGGTAAGTTGAGACACTCTTAATTCTATTAAAATTTATAGAAGCATCCATGGTCTTCAAGAAAGAGCACTTTCTAGTTCCTAAAAAATGTTAAAAATGTTATCATGTCATTTTTCCGCTTGCCAAATCTAAGCCATGTCCCTTGTTACCTTTAGTGGTATTATAGTAGTATTGGCATGAAAAAAATGGATATAATTGATTGGTAGAGAGACGATGGTAGGGACAAAATATATAACCAACTATAGTTTAAAATTTAAAGAGTATATTGAACTATTTGTGAAGTTTTCCCTGCTGAAGACCACAAAAGAAAGTTGTGGGAACTCCATGAATAATAACTGTGTTTAATTTATAGAAGAAATGCAGGCCATTACCCATTCAACCACATTCAGAGATAGCCCAATTTTGTGTAAAATTAAACTTATGTATGTCTAATCCATGTTTTCATAATCATGATGGAAGTCTAACTTCAAAATAATGGCCTCCTTTCTTTAGATTTTATTTTGGGTAAAGCTTCTTATGTGATGGTGACCGCGTCCTAGATTCTTCTGTTCTTGAGGAAACCAAATTATTCAAGATAAATATGTGTTGATAGACAACCTATCATCTGATTTGCAGTTATGTTGGAAATCAATTTATACATGATGTTGCACAACAAGATGGGCCTAAAGTCCTTGAAAGTGTTGGGGCAGGCTTTTTGGAATCAACACAAGGAAAGTCTCATTCACTGCGCCAAAAACTTTCATCATTTGTGGCAACTCCTCCACCATATATAAAATATCTGGGCCCATGATGTCAAAAATATTTATAAATATCTTAGTGGACCAACTATGAGGTCCTAGACATTTATCTTTTGTGAAATATTTTAGCAAATTGTGAACCTTCTCCATGGAGATACAACCACCAAGATTTATGACTTCCTCTTCAAAAAACACTAGGGATAATAATAAAAAAACTTTAGCTAATGTTCAATCTTCATTTCCTCCCTTGCCTTGTAGAATCCTTCAAAGTATTTTACATCCAGTCTCTAAATATCTTTATTTTGAGTAGCCTTGTTTCCCAAATCATCTGCAATTTCCCATATGGTGTTTTCGTTCCTTTTTTTTTGTTGCAACATTGGATGAATCAGATTCATAAGATAAAAAGATTATAACAATCAGTTTCATTCTCCCATAATCCTAGAGATCTCAACCAGAATGTAGATGATCTATCCAAAGAAGGTCTAAATATGGAACCTGGGCACATAAGATTCTAGTCCTTTAAATTGGGTCATCTACAGGAAGTGGGTCATTTTCATGTGGGTTGACCTTTGTTTCAATCCTTTGAAGGGTGAGGGATAGGTTCCTTGGTTGTGGCTTTTGGCTGCAACTAATATCTGTGTGGGATGCTTCTATGGAGCACCACTTTTGATGGAGTGGCTACACACCTCTTTTTGAAGTTTATTGTAGATCATCTCTACATGGATTTTAGACTCTATATCGGGGATTCCATTGCACCTTATTCTATCTATCTGGAACAACATTGGATATGATTCCTTATCCATCTTCTTGTTATGATCTATTTTTTAGGTGCTCTTCTATTTTTGGGTCTTTGTTTTTAGATGTTGTTCTCCTATGCTCGATGGTGACATTTATCTATCAAAATTAAAACCTACCAAACAAACCAATCTCGACAATAGTCTTGAAATTAAAAAAAAGTTAATAATGAAAACAAATCAAAAAATTCATGAAAAAAAGTCATTTTAAAATACATATTATGAATCAAACTTCACCAATAATGGGAATTTTTCAATAAGATATTTCCGCAGACTACTACACATTATTTTTCATTTGGGTTCCCCTCATCAATTGACATGGATTAATCTTTATCTTCATTAGGGTTATTTGACGTGGCTTCTGCTATTTGTTGTTTGTGCACATGCTCTAGTTTATATATATATTATTATATTATTATGTAATTTTAAAGTCATAATTAATGTAGATACCAAATTGGTGTATAATTTTTTTTTATAAGATTTGTTTGTTTGTGGAACAAGAGTTTTATCTCCACCTAAGATTTGACTACTAAATCTACTAAGGCATACATACTCTACCTTTTGATTTTAAACCTGTGACCCATATATATATTTATAACATGCATATATATATTTAATATAAAGATCCTTAACTCAAGAGAATATTTTTTTTGTTTCATTATCATTTAATCATATTAATATCCATTTTTAATGTAACCATTTAAACTGAATATTAGGGTTGTTGAATAGTCAGGGGCGCCACCTAATTCTAAAAGTCTTAGTTGATAAAATTACCATGCGGTCAAATGTTTTGACTCCCATCCAAAACACTCATGCAAAACTATTATATCGAATTTTAGATCTCTACCTATTCAGCGTGGTATTTCAAATCTCTGCCTACTTAGCATGGTAGGTGGTGACAGTCATGTTACTACTGTTATTAATCATGGACTTAGATTGGACAGATGTGTAATGGATCTCGATGTTGGGTTGAATATAGGGTCATATATTTATTTATCCTGTCATTTATCAGACAGTCCAAACCATTGTGACAAACAATCACTTTATCTATATTTTATTGTACTTTTTGTTTAATTTTGAGGGCTATGTTGGAAGGAATTTATTTCCAAAAACTTTTATAAGTTTAGTATCTGTTGTATTCTTTTTCAAAGAATAATTTAAATTTATAAATTTGTAAATTATTATTATTATTTTCCAATTTTAAGATCACAGCCAAGCTAGACACCAAATTGGTGTATGAGACTTTCTTGTTTGTGGGACAAGGGACTGCTAAATCTACAAAAACATACATATTCTACTCTCTCTAATTTTAAACTTGTAACTTCTTAAGGAGTAAGCCCATGCTCTTAACTATTAAGCTCACTAAAACATAAGAAAATATTAATATATCTCCCAATATATAATTATAATCCCACTATAAATTTTACAATTAATATAAATATTTTCATATATAGTGTATAGATATATATATATATATATATATATATATATATATATAAACAATTAAAAACAATTTATTAAATTTTATTGTTTTATAATAATAATAATAATAATAATCCAATTTTAAGGTCACGGCTAAGCCAGACACCAAATTGGTGTATGAGACCCCCTTGTTTGTGGGACAAGGGACCCACCCACCTTCGCGCAACGATTTGACTTAGGAGTTTTGAACCCAAGACCTTTGCCCCCACACACCAGAGTTTTAACTAATGAGCCACTTACAAAACTTTTAAAATTTATATAAAACTTTATATAAATAATAATAATAATAAATTCAATAATTTTCTCCAAACAATATTGAAATTATTATTATCATTCCTACTTAGACAATGCTTAAATTATAACTGGAAATGAGCTCCAAGAATACAGAGAATAGTTAGGGTTTCAAAAAATTTGAGAATAGGGCTGAGTGATAGACCCTTGATTTGTGACTGGTGTGTCGATGGCGGCAACATCGGGAGGGGGCACGTCCCCCTCCTACCGTAATGTAACCAACGGAGAACAATCAAGCAGACAGTAGCAATCTGGCGACTCTCATTAGAGGAGGGTTCCGGTTTTGGGAGCAGATTGGCAAGCGAAGATGAAGGGGCAATGTTTGCCACGAGCAGTGAAGAAGCCCTGATTCATAATTCCTGCAAAAAAAAAGGATGAATATAGGAGCTATATGAAGGATCACGCTCTAATGTGTAAGTTTATTAGTATTTGGCCTACAGAAAAAGATTTATTGAAATGGATACAAATAAAATGGCAGCCCAAGTGTCACATTGATCTGAAATTTGGGGCTAAAGGATTCTTTACAGTGATTCTTACTAACTTGTTAGATAAGGAAAGAATTTTTGAAGGAGGGCCATATTTTTATAACAGTGCAGGTCTCTTTCTTAGATAGTGGGAAGAATGCTACAATCCAAACCAAGAACAATTTCTTGCAACACCGGTATGGGTATGGCTATTCGGCCTCCCAATGGATTTTTTGGATCCGGATATTCTGGAAGGTATAGGAAATTCTTTAGGAAGTTTCTTTAAAATAGCATAAACTACTCAATTTGGTTGTTATACTTCTTTTTCTAGAATCTATGTATATATGAATATCTCTGAGCCATTGCCTGAAACCAATGTGTTAGAATATGAAGGAAAAATTTGGCAGCAGCTTCTTGACTATGAACATATCCCTTTTAGATGCCGAAGATGACATGAGTATGGCCATCTTTATAAGTCATGCCCTCTTAACACTATTAAGCAGCAACCAAACCATCAATCTACTAATCCTGATCAGGGCCGACAGCAAGAAGATGGATTCATAACAGTTATAAATAAAAAAAAGAAATAATAAATCACCGACAAGTTTACAGAACCCTCCAACTCAGAAAACCTCATCAAACCATTATGAAATCTTGCAAGAGGAAGGGGAAATGTTGAATGCAGAGGAAGATAGCATAGGCCTCGGTCAAGGGGTAGTTAATCAGAAAACTCAGTCAGCAAAACAAAAAGCAGTTCAGGACAATATTGAGACAGAAGATAGGTTCATTCCTGCAGAACAGAAGAAACTTTACAAAGAAACTTTCAAACATTATTTGACATCTCAAGTGCAAAAGGAAGTACATAATATAGAACAAGCTGCCTCAAAAGGTCCTAACCCCCAGCCAAAAGGAACCAAGAAAAGAGGAAGAAGAAAATTGCAGGAATCCATACAGTTAGTTGGACAGATGTTGATTAATACAGGAAAGATAATACCGTTAACAACGGTATTCCAAAAAACTCCCAAAGTTACCCAATGAAAGTAATCTCATGGAATATCAGAGGCCTAAATAGAAAAGGAAAACAAAGATATCTTAAGGAAAGATTGAAAACTGAGAAACCACAGGTAATGTTAATTCAAGAAATAAAAGTCTCGGGATAGAAACTCGATACTATTCTTCAATTGTTTAAGCCCCACTTTGAGGTGATGGAAATCGATTTAAGAGGAACGGCAAGGGGAATAGCCATTTTACAGAATCCAGTAGAAATAGTAGTGGAAGGATGGATAGGACTCCCGAGAATATTATCAGGTACTTTTAGACAAATTGGATCAAAAGAAAAGATACTAATCTCGGCAGTTTATGGGTCTCCAATTCCTGGAGAAAGAAAGGAGTTCTTACAAATTATAAGAACTTTAAATAATATGCATCAGGAAAAATATTGGCTTCTTAGTGGAGATTTCAATATGATACTAAATCTGACAGAAAAAAAAGGAGGAATAAGGAGGGAAGATCCGGAGATGGAGCTATTTAGGGATTTTTTGATGGATCTTCAATTGGTAGATATCCCCACGGTGAATGGGAAGTTTACTTGGAATAATAGACATGCAGAAAGACATCAAATTGCATCACAGTTGGACCGCTTTATAGCCTCGAAAGCTCTACTAAGTCTGGATGTCTACTATGAAGCAGTGATTTTACCAACGCTCGGATCAGATCATTGGCTGATTTGTATAGATATAGATGTAAAAGAAGGACCCAAGAATAGACTGTTTCGATTTGAATTGTTCTGGTTAAGAGATCCTAGGTTTCTGGAAAAAGCCAAACACTGGTGGGAAACTAATCAGATTACAGGAAGGAATAAAATGCATTCTTTTTATCTTAGATTGAAACAACTCAAGACAGAAATAAAAAGATGGAACAAAACAGAATTTGGAAACATCCAGCAAGATCATATCTGATTAAGAGAAAAAATGAAAGAGATACAACAAAATATGATCCTTAATGGCAGAAAAGAAGCTCTTGCATTAGAAGAAGGAAATACTCCCAGACTCCTAGAAGAACGTAGACAGCAAGAGGAGATATTATGGAAGCAAAAATCCAAGGTCCAATGGCTGAAGGAAGGAGAGAGAAACACAAATTTCTTCCACAAAAAAATGATACAACGAAGACAACATAATAGAATCTTCTCATTGAAAGATCAAAATGGAAACCGTTTGCTTCAACATGAGGAAATGGAAAAGGTACTTGTAAATCATTTTAAAAATTTGCTTACAGAATAAAATCAGAATAGACAGACAGCTATTGATAAAATAACATGTCACATTCCTTCAGCAGTAACCAGAGAACAGAACTTAGCTTTATTAAGGGAAATCAGTATGGAAGAAGTAGAAGATGTAGTAATGAATATGCCTAGGAATAAGGCCCCAGGACCAGATGGTTTCATAGCTGAATTCTTTAAAGCCTCCTAAAACTTCATGGGTTGAGACATTTGGGATTTGGTAGAGGAATCCAAGAGGAATCGTAAGGTTTACCTTGCTCTGAATGAAACATTTCTAACTCTCATCCCTAAACAGGAAAATTCAGACACTCCTGTAGGATTCAGACCTATAGCTCTATGTAATGTAATTTATAAAATTGTATCTACTATCATGGTAAATAGACAGAAACCTCTTCTGCCTAGTCTGATTTCTCCAAAACAAACTGGTTTCATCAAGGGAAGACAAATATTAGATGGAATTTTTACTGCCCAGAAAGCACTCCACTCGCTAAAGACTCTTAAAATGAAAGGTATGCTCATAAAATTGGACCTCTCTAAAGCGTATGACCGTATCAGTTGGCCTTATTTAATAGCTGTTCTGAAAGCGTTTGGTTTTAATAATAGATGGTTATAGTGGCTACAATCATTCATATCATCTCCTAACTTCTCCATATTACTCAATGGAATTCCATCCCAGCCTTTTAATATAACCAGAGGTCTCTGGCAGGGAGATCCCCTATCATCGTTCCTATTTATATTAGCAGCGGAAGGACTGGGAAGATTAATTAAGTCCCACTTAGCGGAAGGAGAGATACAGGGTCTAAAATTATGGTGGCCAGCTCTCTCCTTGACACACGAATAGTTTTTTGATGATATCCTATTATTCTACCATGCTTCGATGAGAGAGGAAAAATCCATTTTAAAGATTCTTGAAACCTTCATGGAGGCATCAGGTACTCTAGTCAATACTGATAAATCATATGTTTATTTTTTTAATTCTAATGATGCCACTCAAATATTTCTAGCTAGAATGCTAGGCTTCAATAGAGGTGCTTTTCCCCTGAAGTACTTGGGTGTTCCTTTAAATACTTCCCCCTTAAGAATCGCAGACTTGAAAGATCTCATTACCATATTGGAGAAAAAATTGCATAATTGGGCATTTAGAGTTCTGAATGCTCCAGGAATATTAATCATGCTCAAATCGGTTCTTCAATCTCTTTCTATTTATGAATTATCAGGGAGAGTAGCCCCAAAAAGCATTTGCAACCAACTAGTGAATATGTTCAAGAAATTTCTTTGGCAAGGTGCACAGAATTGCAGGAAATGGGCACTACTTTCATGGGATAAACTAATAAAAGCAAAATCAACAGGAGGATTGGGCCTTCGTGATCCATATGTTTTAAATCAGGTTATGGGGGACAAACTGTGGTGGAGATGGATCCAAGTAGGTCAAGATCTATGGAAGCTTATATGGGAAAATTAAAAGTGGATATTGTACCAAAAGGGTCTACTATTTGGAATCTTGCAGCAGTTAACAGAAATTTAATCCGACAACATAGTTTTTGGGAAGTGAGGGAAGGAAGAACGACACTTTTTTGGGAAGATTCGTGGCAACAAAGAGAAAAATTATTTAGTCGACTTGACTTACAAGAACTTTTCTTGTTCACAAACACCCCAAATAGTAGATTAAAAAATAATTATTAGTGCCAACATCAGGCTAGCTAGTGGAGAAGATGGAAGGAGAAATTTCATTGACAGGAGCACCATAAACACTGCAATGGAACAATCTTGAAAAGGAATTGAGAACAAGGAAAATAGTTACTGCAACTGGAAGTGATATTCTTAGATGGGGTTATGAAAGTAAAGGAATGTTTACCATACAAGATGGATATAATATTCAGGCTCAGAATATTAATAATAATGCAAGATCTATATGGAGAAAAATCTAGTCAATGAATCATTGGCCAAAAGTAGAATATTTCCTCTGGATTTTAAGTCATCAAAAATTTCTAACTTGGGACCATTTGCAGAAGCAAGGAATGTATGGACCGTCCATTTGTTACATGAGTACGAAAACAAATGAATCAATAGAACATCCTTTAAACACTTGCGAAATAGCAGAGATAATGTGGAAGAGTATTGCAAGGACACTTATGCAAACGGATAGAGATAATACAAATATAAATGCAACAATTATAAATTGGCGAAAAGGGGGTTTTAAATGTGAAGTGTTGAATAGAGCATGGAGGCTATCTATAGGGTTTATATTATGGGGAATTTGGAAAGAAAGGAATCACTGCATATTCAGAGGAGAAGAAAAAACTATCAATCAAATATGGCAGAAGATGGTTGAGAATATACGAGAAAAAATTCTAGTGGAAAAATGGACAGATGATGACTAGAAGATTGAAGGTATAGAAAATCAAATGATGGCTAGATTAAACTTGAAACCTCAAATGTTGTCAAATACCCTTTGGAAATATAGACCTCCTCGTCAAAATATAGAGGATATACGGAAGGTACTTCAAAATGGATTCATTAAACTCAACTATGATGGTGAATCAAAAGGAAATCTAGGTCAAGCAGGAGTAGGAGGGATTTTTAGAAATTCTCGAGGGGAAGCCTGTAGAGTCTATGCCATGGATATGAGTCATGCAACTAATAATGAAGCAGAATTGACAGCAGTTAAACATGGTCTCATGATAGAAAAAAGAGAAAATTACCATCAACTTATTGTAGAAGGAGATTCAGCAATGGTCACTGGAGTTTTACGCAAATTACAGCAAGGATCATCATGGGAAAAGATAAGTAAAATTTGGAGGACTATGAATATAATTCAGGAATTAGGCTTGCTGATTAAAGGAATCCAGTATCTGATACCTTTACATGTTCACAGAATAGGTAATGAGGCGAAAGATTACTTAGCAAATTGGGGCTGTAGCAATAGTGAAAGGCAATTGGATGTCACGCCAAGGGCCAAAATTTGGGATACTGAATTACACTCTCTCCGGATCATTATTGACAAAGATTTAAGTCGAAGTGAAGATACCTAATCGGGGTACTTGAGACTCTCTGCCACTGGGCAGATGTAGGACAGGTGTAAGCATTGATCCATGCAAACATGACCGTAATCCCCAAGCATGATAACTATGGCATTCATTGACCGAATGTGGATGTACGAGGGAGCTCAGGGAATGATAGAGCATTTAGAAAGATAGCCTGGGCTGTCAGAAAGGTGATGTAATAGGAGGTTCAGGCTAGGCTTCAAAAGGTAATCTTTGGCTCTGCCAAAATCAATTTTCTTCGCACGAAACCGTGAAGAGGGGCGAAGGAAGGAAGCTGGTGTAGCCATTGTTCACAGGGTTTATACATTGGTTCAGGGGTATGTTCTTCTACATTTAAATATCTTACTTTTTCCTAACAATAATTACACAAAATAGGATAGCAGAACGACTGTAATTCTAGGCATGTTGTTAACCATCCGCTGTTTAGCGGTCTGGAATGGAAAATTAGTACCATTGGGAGATATACAGCCTCATTTTCGTGACCCTTGTTAGGTTGACAAGGCCAAAATTAACTCTCTGTTTCAATTAGATGGAAATTGTAGTCAATTTTATAGCTGTAATCATCATTGTTCCTTCCCGCATGGTAGGCATTTCACTTCTCTAGGTCTTTTCCTGTGCTTGTTAAATTTGAAAATTAAAAGGGTTAAATGGGGAAACCTTTGTTGTCTATGGATTATTGATTTCCAGCGAAATCAAGTCTGTAATTTCAGTGTTAGACAAGAGATAGGTTCTAGTTTTAATATGAATCAAAATATTTTAGGGAGGCTAGGTATTAGGTTCCAAACCAGGCAGGGTATTAGAATGCAAATATGTTATCTATATGATCTTTGTTCTTGATTTAACCTTCACCCTTGAAATTCAGTGAGGCAAGGTTTTAGGTATTGAAATTCTAGGTTTAGTTTCAACTTGGGTAGTTATGAGAGTCAACCTGGGTTTGGTACAGTATTTATAGATACAATAGCGACTATTTTCAGGGTCTACCTTTGTGTCTATTATATAACTTGGGTCGGAAATTTTCATGGCCTATGGAATTATCTCTATCATGAGGAGCATCACGAGCCTTTGGAAGGTTTTGTTCAGTCGATAGGAAGTTTAATTGTTATATCTCTATTCTGCCATCATACAAGACCACAGAATGTTAATACAGGTTCTATTCAGCAAAATACCTAGAACAGAACAATGGGCAAGAGACAGATG
Source organism: Pinus albicaulis (assembly GCA_034641835.2). NCBI lineage: Eukaryota > Viridiplantae > Streptophyta > Pinopsida > Pinales > Pinaceae > Pinus > Pinus albicaulis. Next base: position 1,558,661,756 of record CM076580.1, on the reverse strand, counting down.
AGGCAAACTGTGGCTCAAAATACAGATAAAGGGAAGAAGAAGTTGCAAGATAAGACTAGCAAACGTGGGAGAAAGACAAAGCAAGAGGTGTTAGAGAACCTCTCCACAGTTTACTCCCTTGGCAATCCTCTACAAGTCAGGAATGTGATTCAAGGCTAGGAAAGAGAAAGTTATAGTAATGAAGAAGACAATGAATTTGAAGCGGAAATTATGGACTTTATTACTAATCCTGGTAATACCAAAGGAAATATTTCTTTGTTTAACCAAATAGTTCACACATATTGGATTATGAAATGTGTGCTGGCCAAAGCTATGCAAAGCATTCATCCAGGGAAGGAGACTCAAACATCAATAGTGATGGAATTGCTTCAGGATATCAACATACAACTACAGCTTATCAAGGTGACACAATATCAAGCGGCTGATTGAATTGGATGAATTAAAAGACAAATACAAAAACTGCAACAAGTGGACATGCCTGGCTCCACGGCAAAGGATCCGGCGCCAATTGATTCCTCAGATGGATAGTAATCTAGCTCAAGTTTTATGATTTTTGCAGATAGTTATTTAGTTAATAATTGTTACTTAGTTAATGTTTTAAATAGTGAACTAGCTAGTGCGGATAGCAGAAGAATGAAACATTTTCAATTTTGGTTGGCCTTCAATGCATTAAGGTGGCCAACAGACCTGGTTTCCTTCGGGCAGCTTGAGGTCACCAACTTAATATGGAATGTAACTTTATTTTTTATGATAAATAGAAAATATCAAGGTCGTACCAAATTAACAAAAAAAATAAAAAAAAATAAAAAAAATTATCATTCCTGCTTAACCTTTCACAAGTCAGGTGAATTATGACTAACATAAGTATAAAATGAATGCTAAATTTTGGTAAACAAATATAAATATGGCCCTGGTTTATGGTGAGAACATGGTGAATCATCAATGCTATGTATTTTATTGTATTTTGGAATATTTCTATCGTTTTAGTGACGGGTTAATATATTAGTTATATTAATGGGTTAATATATATCTTTTTGGTAATGGGTTAATATATTAGTTATATTTTTAAGTAAATAAATACAAAATATGTTTTATAAAAATATTATGATTTTTTATTTTTTTATATTTTTTTATGTTAAAAATATTGTGATGTATTTAATAATTATAATAGTAGTGGGCAAAGTCAATATCATCAAGTCTTAATTGTCGGTTTTCGATCGCACTGACAATTTTTTTTAATTAACAATTTATTTATGGCGGTACATTAGTTTACTGGGACACATTGGGAAATTATGTAAAAATAAACATAACAACCCAGTGTGTTGATATTATGGGAATGCACCTAATGTGTGGTGCGTCAGTCAAACATACCACACTGTGGCAATGTGTGTTTGGTACCGCACCGCCAATGGTAAAATATTGCAAATTGGCAGTGCATTGCACTATAAAAAATGCCCAGGGGCAGATATGTTTTGTCAATGCAACGCCTATAATATTTATTGAAGTAATATTTTTTGTTGTCATGGTGTGTGATATACATGTACGCACTGTTGGCGGTGCGTCACTGTTTTTTGTGGCGCACCCTTTTTTTTCGATATAAGTTATATTTATATATTTGTAAATACATTTGTCATTTAATAAAAAAATTAGGTTTTATATATGAGGGAGATTGATGTATTTAATATGTGAATCATTCAGCGATGTCAACAAGAGTACAAGGATGACAATTATAACATGATACAACAATGGGAGGCAAGGGAGAGGGAGAGAATTTTGTACCCTTGCCCTATTATGCCAACCACCAAGTTGCTCTTAAGGGAGGTAGGCCTCCTTAAGTTATACGAGAAGGCTACATCCCTAAAGGCACACAATGGATTATTAGTATAGTTGATCTACAGGTGGGATGCCCGCCGACAAGCTTTCTGTGTCGGTCCCGACCATTGATACCAACCCACTGAGGAGGACATTTATTTTATCACTAGCCTATCTAGGAGAGGAGAGGATTTTCCCCAGTTCCCTGATGTCCTCATCAGTTATGCAGCAGGGAATTAGTTAGTGTGCTCCCAAAGATACATTAGGGATGATATACTTTCTCCTACAGATTTTCAAGTGTCTACTGGACAGCTACGGATTGCTTCTTTTGGTCCAGTGGAGGTTAGGTGCCTAAATAACCTAACGTCCCTTGTACTAGGTTTTGATCACGGTGGCTAGCTCGACTAGATTGTTCAAACTCGACTTCCACTCCGTAGCCTTGTGTCATGTGTCCATAATCGACATTTTCTGTGTGAAAATGGTGTCCATATTCCCACATAGATGGGAACAAATGCACCTATAAAAAAGTTAAAAAATCATAGTGTCATGTGTCTAGTAACCCAACTGCTAAAATATAAAACATAGATGTTGCATTTCAAAGGTGAATTATTAAGTTTAAAATGTACATAAATAGATTATTACTGAGTTGCTCCACCCAATCCCTATGTTTAGCGCATCCTCTTCAGCATGCGGGTAACGACCAGTTGCACCGTATTTCTCTATGACTTGGTCAACAACCCAACTATTGGGGCATATAATTGGCATATTTTCTTTTAAATGATCAGGATAAGGCACGCTTCTACCATTCAAATGTCTAAATTATTTCTTGTCACTATCCCATTTCATCCTCTTTTGTTCATACAATGCGGCCAACGATTGTGTCACTTAGGAATTATAAAGAACAAATTTATTGATTGCTTCAATTTTTGCATTCGTTGATGAAATTAAATCGACATAAAGGTACATATCAGATCAAAATATACAATATATTGAAGTTCAACGTGAATATTTACTTTGTGTAAATTTGAAAAATTATAAGTCACTTACTAGACTTTATGAAGCGCCTTTTTCCATTCATTTCGAGAAGCTCCCCTTTTGTTTTGTCTTCATCCCTTTCATCACCCCAAATCACCACACCTGGTGTGTTGTCGATCTTATTGATGTACTCGTTGGAATAATAGAAAGACTCATACGATATGCCCCTCTGCCATAGACCCCTCGGGTTTTTCCCTTTGTAAAAAAAAACCTTTCAATTTCTTCATGTACTTCTCTAAGAAGAACATCCAATGACAAGAAACCGCCCCAACTAATTCAACCTCATCTACTAGGTGGATTAAAAGATAAATCTACAAGTCCATGAAACTCATTGGCAGTTCATTCTCAAACACACAAACAATCTCAACTATCTCTTGATGCCATCGTGGAATGCTAACCACATGAATCTTATTTGATGTGATCCAACGTACAAATGTAGATAATTTAGATATGGCACGTCTTAGGTCTTGGGGGAAGTCATGTTTCACATACCCACTCACAAACAAAGGATAATGACACTGCAAATTTATAAACACATGCATACAAAATTAGTTATGTTTTATGATCCCATGGGATAAAAATGATTTATATAACAAATAATAAAATCATGCTTTTGACATTATACTTACTCTTAGAAGATTCAAATGATCATGTGATTTCAACCCTGACAAATGGTCTTCCATGTACCCTTCCAATTCTTCTTATTTTCATATCCACACTTTGATTGCTCATAACAATGCTTTAGCTTCCTGATGGCTTCCTCCAATGATCTAGGCTCATCAAACTCAATCATGTACTTGAATACTACTAAAAAACCACTAATGAATCTCTGAATCTTCCCTTTCTCCTCTTTGAGGTAAGGCACATATCTCAATAAATCAAAGAATTTTCTAGTGTACTCTTCATCAATCATAGATCCCATCTTTACGTCATAGAATTATTCTGCCCTTTCATCATAGTATCTCTCTGATAGATAATTCTTTCTGAATAGTCTCTCAAACTCACTCCAAGTCAATTCATTTTCATGAATACCTTTGACGTTCTTTACATCTTCCCACTAAATGTATTCTTTACCTTTAAGACTAAATGTAGCTATTATGGCCTTCATGTTTGTTGAATACTCATGCAATCTGAAGAACTTATTCATCTCAACCAACCACACTTCTGCATCCTGTGCCTTATTCATTTCCCCATAAAATGTAGTTGAATTTGTTTTCTTGAACTCATCTGAAAAATATCCCCTGACACTCCTCCTATAAGGATGATAACGATGATGACCACGATACCTGCTTGAACTAGAACTAGAGTAAATCTCATGTCCATTTCCTCGTTTATCAGTTTCCAAGAATTTTCCATCTCTGACCGTGTCATCTCTATCCAACCCGTGCCCACTATGTGACCTGCTACCATATGCTCCATTCCTCCTATCCTCCTATCCATGACTGATTATAAGCAGTCATTGCCTCCACAAGTCTGAAAAACTCTAAAGGATAACTTCATTGATTTCTACTTATTTCCCCTGTTCCCTAGTAAGTCTCTCACGTGATTGAATAATTTTCCCATTATCTTCTTTGCAACTCCTTAGTTATTCCTTCAAACTTCTCAAAGTGTTTGTTATGTAAGGGTAGTATTCATCACCATGTTTCTCATCTGATCTATAGGGAGAATATCATGAAATGTATTATACCATCTTGCTAGTCATATTTTCTCTTCTCTTCTTGAAAGGTATATCATGTCATCTAAACCAAATCATAAACAAACCAACATACTTGAGTTTAGTTTTGGGGATGATATCTCGTTTGCAAGATCAACTAGATTAGCACAATACAGGTATATCATAATCATCACAGTATATTGACATCATATCAATCATCCTCTAGTTACCACGAATGATGCCAAAACTACAACACCAACTAGACACAGTGCATGCATAACAACATATGTACAACACACACATGCATAAAAAATACATATATCCATTGACATGCATTCATGACAAACACATCCTGATAACAACACCATAAAATTTTTCATGACATCACAACGGCAACCAAGACCAACGCGAGGCATACAAAATAAGCACATAGACCACAATCATAAGGACTCATATGCAGCTTACATGTACACATGAAAACACATTCATTCAAAGAAAACATAAACCAAACATCTCCCAAGGAGAACAAAACCATGCTATGACACCACTCTATAACACTTTCCTCCAACATTTACCGAAGCAAACCGTTCCAACAGGGTAAACATGCGATGAAGAGTTACTATGATATGATTAAAATCCCCATGTACGGTTAAGGAAGTGGAACCGACATGACAAGTCCAAAATGGCCTTCCTTAGGAGCTATATGACTTTCAGAATGTTGATCTTTGTGTAGCTTCGGAGGAACTCCAAGCCTTAGGTTCGAGGGATGGAGGTAAAAGAACCACAAGTAGGCTTGTGGGCTTGGAACCCAAGCTTAGGGGTTTTCCACCCATCGATGTTTGGCCAAAAACCATGATGATTTTTTGAAATGTGATGGATGAGGATTAGTGTGCTCGATGAGAAAATTCGAATGAAACAAAAATCATCTGATTCTGAGTTGTCGTTGAGGAGAAATGAATTTTTGAATTTGACAAGTAATTATTGGTTTTCAAGTCATGTAGGCTTGAAGTAAAAATTATCCAATAGATGTGTGTCTTCTTTAATTCATGGAGAACTTGTATTGAATATAAATACAAGGTGAGGACATGTGATTTTAGCATCCATTGTGCAACAAACATCCTGAAGGAGAGCTTATTGGAGAGGTTATCTTTGTGCCCTAGATGCAAAAAAAGAATGGTGGACACCAACAAAGGTTTAGGTATGTGTAAAGGGTTTTTGTAGGTGATCAAGGGCTAGTTGGAAGATAATTTTTCTAGAGGAAGGGTCATGGCCCTGTGCTTAAAGGCTGCACCAAAATATTGGACAATGAGGTGATTTTTAGGATTGTTTCAGGGCTACTTTTGGAGGCTAAGATTATAGGAAGGGAGCCAAGGGTAGAGGTAAGGTTTGTATGTTATTTAAAGGATGCACTGACGGATAGAACCTCTATCTTAGTAGGTCATGGAAGGAGGATTTACTTGTGGTAAGGCCACATACCCTTAACCACACAGAAAGGCTATGTGTATGGTTGTTGTTGGGTTAATCAAAGCCCCAATCTAGCAGCATGGAGGCATAAAAATAATAGGTCTATTTGGATGCCTTATATGGGGTTAAATCCGTGTTTGGAGGGTGATTTTTTCTACAGAAAGACTAAGTGCAAGGGTATAGGCCATAACATCTTAGTGAGGGTAGCATGGAGCTAGTTTAGGGATGTTCTATGTCCTATCCTTTCATCAAGGAGGAGGATACCTATACTAGGAGAGGCTGCAATCATTTAAACGCTATTTGGTGACTATTCTAAGGGTTTTTATAGCTTGTGGGTGCCCTAACTAGTCACTAAAAAAAGAATACTTGTTACTGCAGTACAAACTGATTTGGAGCAATGGTTGGATGTGTGTTGTGTCAAAGAAGTTGACCATTGTTTGGATCAGTTAATACAAAGTTGTAGGAGACCTTAGGAGTTGTTTGGAGGAGTCCACGTGAACTATTGGGAAGCCTACCAAGCAGCCAGGGTGATAGCATACACATCATATGAGAGGAAAGAGGACAAAATCAATTAGAGTTGCAGATGTTCCCTTGATGATAGTTGGATAGATGTCCTAGGTGAGGATATGATTGGTGCCTAGATTTGTGCAATAGCTCCTATATTGCAGAAGCAAAGGGTGGATTGGTGAAGTATGTGGGTAGCCATGTGTAAGATTCTCCTAGGTATGGGGATTACTGAACTATGTGTATATTCTATAGCGTGGACTTGGTCTCTCGTGGACTGTTGGAGGGTAGCGTGAGAGTGGACCAAGTGCGGACATGGATTGGGCACTTATGGTCTAGTGGAGGATGACGTGATAATTTCCAAGTTGGAGACCAGTGTGCAACACCTCGATAGACAAAGGTGGTTGCTAGAGTGGTAGTGTTGATGAGCTCGAGGGTCTGTTCAACCAGGAGCAGTTTGTGGAGCCCAAGAATTGTGTGTGGAAAAGGAATTCTATAGTTGACAAGGGTAGTCCTTCTAGCCATTGTCATTGTGCGAGATGGGAATATTGCAGTGAAAGGTGGCAACCCTATGTTCCTTATGTTGGTCTTCATTGGAGAAATGCAGGAAGACCATAGTGGGTTGAAGTCGTTGAGTAGATGAGGAGTAGCAGTGGGTAGATTGATAGTTTTCACACGTGGAGTTGTGAACAACTCAACAAGAGTCTCAATGTGTTGTGGCCTTGATTTACTGAGGCACAACTAGAGAGTAGATTGACAACTAAGATTCAGTGGCCTAATGGACTTGGAGTGTTGATAGAGGCAGGAGCTATAAATTAGGAACCAAAGGACTAGACAAGTACAGGGTACAACCGAGAGGGGTTGAGAGAGTATTCTACAACCCAATTGTCAGAGTATCTTGTTTTGTATCTTGTACTAGTGGATGTATGAGGGCCATTATCCCTGGTACAGGAGGTCTAGACTGTTGTATTATATGTTGTCAAAATAACAAAATTGGGTTGAAAATTGTAAAAATTTGTCTATATTATGTGCATATGTGATTTACTATTGTTTACATTATGCTGTGCAAAGTAGTATCTTTGAGATTCTTGGTTTGGTAGAATAAGATATTTTAAGACTCTCTCCTAGACCCAAGGTTGTGGAAATTCAACATGGTGTCAAAGCGTATCTGAGCTACTTTGATGGATATTGAATAAAAGTGTGCACAACAAAGCAACTCGGAGGATTTGTCAGTGTCTAGATCATGGAGCAGAGGGCCCAGCTAAAGACATGGATATGTGTTCTTGACAAGTTACATGACGATATGGGCTAGGATTTCTGGTGGATTGGTGGTGAGCCTAGTGAGCAATAGTTTGTTGTAGGGAATATTGTTGATCGTGGAATTCCATTGATTTTCATGGATGGTTGGGAAAAATCAAGGGTTTCTTTGGCATGGATGAAATGAGGCTGCTCAAGATGGCTTCATGTGATGGACTACAAATTGGAAGGCTATATTATTCATCAAATCGTGGTGTTACATATCCGAGATTAGTGGGATTTTCATAACTGGTATTTGATCCAGGAGAATGAGTGATTATAGGATTAAGCCAATGGAGATCATGTAGCCTCAAAGGGAGTCAAGCCTCATAGGGATCAACCCTATGGAGGTTTGGGATCTTCAGGTTTGGATGAGATGAGTCAGAGGCACTACTGAGATTATCAAATTCATCTACAAGTTATGTTGTAGTGATGGATTCCAGATGGGTTAGTGTCGTCGCCGAATGATGATGGTTACTTCCTAGCCTCGGAAGTACCTCCCTCACTAAGAGGGACTGTTGATTTTTTGTGTAGCTTGGGAGGTACTCCAAGACCTAGGTTCAAGGGATGGAGGTCAAAGCACCACAAGTAGGCTTGTGGGATTGGAACCCAAGCTTGGGGTTTTGCACCCATCATTGTTGGGCTGAAACCATGATGATTTTTTGACATGTGATGGATGATAATGTTAGAGCTCGTCAAGATGATTCTAACGCAATGAGAATCATCTGATTTCGATTTTTCGTTTAGGATAAATGGATTTTTGAAGTTGAAAAGTAATTATTGGTTTTCAAGTCAAGTAGTCTTGAAGTAAAAATTATCCAATAGGTGTTTCTCTTCATCAATTCATGGAGCCCTTGTATTTGATATAAATACAAGGTGAGGACATGTCAACACAGGAGACAACCAAACCTTCTAGGTTCCCAACCCCTGAGACCACTTGATTTTTTTCCTAATCTAGAACCCTAGTCGCTCCCATGACAAGGCATTGGTGCAACTAAGACCCTCCAATTTCTCTCACTACAATTCCTCCCAGCCACTGTAGTTTTGTGCCAATGACCCTATATTATGAGTTAATTTTTAAGGGCTAGAACTCAGGTCTCTACCCAGAACTCCATGAGACTTCCAGAAATAATAAATAATATTGAAACACAGATACTACTGTAAACACTTGTACAAGGACATGACCATACCCCTACCAACCACGGCAGGAATTTCTTCAAACAAATCATGAACATGTAATCTATAGGTCATAACAACGAATATAAGCATAGGGATCTCATACTTATCTAAGAATCATCAAGGATGATTGATACCACCTCCCAATAGCTGCATTGTTATCTATTAGGTCATTCATTCATTAACATCTCACATAATAATCAGAACATGATGAGATCCATACATCATCATTGCCATAAAACACATTTATCTCTAGTAAATAACCAAAGATATATCAATGATGAAAACCATTAAAGCCACATAATGACAATGAAATTTATTCATAAAATACCAAGGGAAAATAACTCTTATTAACATATGAAATTCCAACCAAGTCAGGGACTTCCACATACCATCCGACCATATATTGGGATGAACCAAATTTCTATTTTATCCAATCACACCTGTGCCATTTTCCAAGCATGCATGTGAGATCTCATGAAACAAATAAAAAAACCCCAAACTAGGGCTTCCATAGGCAAAACCATCTCAACCCTCAACTAGTGATTCCACCTCACAGTCGGACATCACTAACCATCACATGATTGGTATCTACCTAAGCTATCCAGACCTCCAGGATGTTTTTTCCAACCAAGAATTCCTGGAATAGTAACTCAACCCACAACTGACATCGAGCTCTAGAGAATTTATCCACCCAGGGCATCTAGGACTAGTAAATAAACCCACCAAGGGATCCAAAGAATTTTTCCAATGAAAGCTTCTAGGACTAGTAACTCAACTTGAGTTGTTAC